>WBMY01011691.1:590830-660659 GCA_013397315.1 Donacobius atricapilla | reverse complement strand
GGGGTGGGGGCGGTATTCTGTGCTTTTAGTGGGCGTTTGTTGTTGTACTAACTTCACCAGAGGCAGGAATGAGTATTAAATTTGGATTGCCCTGGATGTCTCCATGCCATCCAACATAAGGTGTCTAACAGGTTCTCGGCACCACTGTGGTAGGTCCTTTCTAACTTTAGAGAGTACACAGAAAACCAATCTGCTACCTATTTCCTATGGAGAAGGTCCAGACTACCTAAATTGTGCTTTGTTATCCCTCAGATCAAATAATTTCCCGAAAACTTCATTAATGGCAGATTCCATGAAGCTGATGCCTTTGAAGACCATCAGAATGAACTCTTTTCTTGCAAGTTCAGGTTCCTAAATGAAGCTGGGGCAGATCCATGCCTTGGTTTTTCAGTTATATTAATTTACACAAGCATGCTTGTCTTGCGGTGGGAGGCTTGTTCTAGTACTATTGCCTGAAGAGAATCAACAAACTTTTCATTATTATTTCTGCACAAATGTATCTACTGAGAAGAACTGCACCACATGAAGTGTTCTTGTTCTCAGAACAGTAGCTCCAGCTTTAGTTTCCAATCAAATGGGTCTAGGAGGTGTGTGCTGATAATCATTTCCACGTAACACCGCACACCCTCCACACCCACTCATAACACCATTTCATGTTATTTTCATGTGTGCACAAATAGTTACAGTAAGAGCCAGGTAAAAATGCTCATACTGATTGTTGGCACTCAGTTAGAGTGCCAGAGCAGAGTAGGATCAGCTAAGACATTTTCTTGCACTGGCAAATACAATCCAGCCACACTGTCAGACAAGCTGCTGGTGTACTGATGGATGAATGACTACATGCTGTAGAGTCATACAGAAGCCTTTAGAAGCCAGGCTGCTATTGATAATCCACTCAAAATGATCCACTGAGAAGCAAAACACTTCTTTCGAATTACCACACCATGTCACCCAATGCTGAGAATCACCTTTGAGCTGCAGGGAAGGTGTTCTCCCTGCCTTCAGAGATGTCTCTCTGTCTCTAAATTCTTACAGAAGTTCTGTCTGGCTAAATAAGATAAAGTCACTTTTACATAATCACTAACCAGAGAAAAAACACAAAAGTGAACTCAGATAATGGGGTATCCACAGTAAGAGACCCCTTTTTCACTTCCCTTCATTTTAGAAAGTGAAAAACTGCAGATTCAAAGAGCAACATTTGCTGTCCCGCTCTGTTCATTGCAGTCATATTTGAACTTTGGAAACCAGTAGCAGATTTACTCTGTTAATGCCCACGTGTTGTTTGGAGAGCTGAGGACAAACAAGGTGAAGTGAATTGATCAAACACAGTGAAGACTACAACCAAACACACCCAAGGCCTCTGCCAGTGCTTCAGACACAGGGTGGCTCAAGCATTTCAAGTGCTCAGTGCCCATGCTCTCCTGTCTCTCTGGTGGTACATTAACATTGCTTTTTCAGTGGGTAATGACAAATGCAAAATATTTTTTAAACTCTATTAGCCTTCCATTAGCCTTCTGTCTCTCACTATGTGCCCTGTGATTAGTGCACTTCTTTCCTCCTCCTCCCCTTCCTCCTATTCAAACTTCCTCCTAGTATTCTCTCATTTTAGAGGCTCTTAATTAAAATAACCTTCAGGTTTTCCATACACTAAATATTTTATTCCTTAAAGCAAATATGACTAAGTAAAACCACCTTTAGCTCTAAAACTAATAATGTTTAATCTATTTAAAGATCCATGGAATATAAATTGACTTTTTTTCCTTTTTCTCATCACATTCTACTTGCTATAGAGTTCTCTGGCTAAATGACAGCCTTGTACAAAAAATAATTTCTGGGTGATGGTTTCTCTATGACTAAGACAAGCAAGTCTAGATAAGCTAGAATCAAAAAAGAATCTGAGCCTGTAAATCATGAATCCTAGTTGGGGATCCTTTATGGAATTCAAATAAGAGATACTGGTTAAAAAAAATCAGATGTATTTTCACAAGCAAAACCAAACACATTAATGTTGCCAGGACAAAACTCTGCCACTAAATCAGAAGTCACAGCACTTGGATACAAAACTAATTTAGGAATGCCTGTGCAAGTGAAGCTTGGCTATTTATTTTCATTAAACGTCCTCCCTAATCACATTCCTCTCTTCTCATACTCATTTCTTCAAAGAACACACCATGTTTGGAGAAGAAAGTGAATTTCAAATCTGCAGGGGCTGCTGCAGGTGAGCAGTTGGTTAGCTGAGCTCACCCACCTCACCCCAGCACTGTTGAAGAAGTTCCAGCCACAGAGACTCCAAGGTGCCCCTTGCCCCGGGCTAGGGAGCTCCCTCCCATTCGGAGCACTCCTGAAATCCCACACACATCTTCCCTGTCAGTTCCTAGCTCCTGGGCCAGGTAGCACAAGAGGTCCCATGCAGGACCCAGCTGAATGTCTCTGCAGCCCATGTATGGCCTCCAGCAGAAGCAGTGAGAGGTCTAGGCTGGAAGAGAACCTAGACTGGCCCATTTCTGAAGTCTCTGTTTTGTACTCCACCACCACCCACAACTGCTGTATCACAGTATGTCACAGGGTACATATCTCCTGAGTCCTTGGAATATCCATTTACGAATCTTTTGCCCATTAATTCATCTAAGGAATCCCTTTTTGTCCTTGTAAGTACTCTTGCCTCCTGACAATAAGTAGCAGAAGTCCTTGTTTTGTGTATGGAAGTACCTTTTCAAGTCAGTTCCCCTCAGCTCTTGTATTGGAGAATTTGGGTAAACTATTGTATTTCAGAATTTGGGTGAACTCTTGTATTGCATTCAGCTTATTTACAAACTTTTGGATTATACATAACCCAAAACCCTCCTGCCTTTCTGTCCCAGCTGAGCAGCCCTACATTTTCCGTCTCTGTAAGACACTGGTAAATACTGAGCAAAACTCATATCAGCCCCAAGGCTTAGGTGAACTGAACAGCGACTCTTCCCACGCTGAAAAGTTACTGTTATATCCTACCCTAATTTCCTACCCTGTCAGCTTTCAGTTTGCAAAAGGAACTTTTTTCAAGTATCCTGGCAACTTGGTTGGCTTTTTGTGGGATTCCAGATAGGTTACATCCTCTGATTCCCCTTCATACCTTTTGCACCATTATGCAGCGGACAGTGAAGCAGGAGTTCCTGAATCAGTCAATGCTTATTCATATATTCAGTGGTCTTCTTCTTTATTATGGACATCATCACCTTCCCAGGGATGGAAATCACATCTTTGAGTCTGCACTTCCCATGATCCATGGTATTAGCTCAGAAGAGGAAAGAATCAAGGAATCTAGCCCAAACCTACAGCAAATACACACTGATAGAGTAGTTCACTTGTCTGCCACGGATTTGCTTCCTTGCTGTCTCAAGCTTGGCATAGCTGCTCACATCTGTACTGTGTCCATACAAAGTGCTGTAATTGAAGAGTTCTGATTCAGGGACACTGCAAAATTCCTTGCACAATTGCAGGAGTGGAAACCCCTTCTGCATCCTTCCTACTCTTTCAAAGCAGCTTGATGAGACAGCTCCCAATGCTCTTTTCCAGTCATCAAGTCAAAGAAGCAGCCTTGCTGAAACCTGCGTCTTGGCTCAAGTCTGTTAATAGTATTTGTCTGTTGACAGTATTTACCAGCAGAAACCTTTTTTTTTTTCTTTTAGTTTTTTTTGTTTAGGTTTTTTTTTTCAGTTTTGGAGTCATTAAAACGGATTTTTCCCTTCTGGCATATGCAGTTCAAAACGTAGCTAGCAGCTACACCTGAGTAGTTCTGACACTTTTCCTCCAGCACCTGACAGCCTCATATGTTTGTTTTGTCCTGTACTACACATTGTCAACCCTAGCTGCTGGTCATTGTAATCATTTATAGTATTTTTATTTGCAGCTGTCTCAGTTTATTTGCCTGCATCTGTCAACACCTTGAAAGGTCAAGGTCTGGCATCAGCCACTCTTCTGCTTGGCTAGGTCCTCAGCTAAAAGATCTCTTTCTGAATCGGGCAGCACCTCCATTAAACTTTCACTGTTCTCTTCCACCACAGGACTGCCAGAGAAACACAACAGGACCGCACTGCGAGCAGTGTCCGGATGGCTTCGTCGGTGACGCTGTCAGTGGAGTGCCCACGTTCTGCCAGCCCTGCCCCTGCCCCCTGCCAGCACTTGCCAAGTAGGTGAAGAGTCTTTGCTTCTCTGATTTGGGTTGACTTTGGCCCTTTCCAAGGTGGGGTCAGCATCCATTCCTGTATACAGGAGACAAAGACTGCCGCCCTTGACAAATATAGAGGAAAATAAGAGGACTACCAGCTGCTCATGTTTATAACCACAGGAAACAGCATTTCATTCAAAAAGTGCAAAATATCTTTAAATGCTCATACCGATTCTTACCAAGAGAGAGGAGAATGAGCAAGTTCAAGTTCACCCTTTTATGTAGAAGAGATTATTCAGTTGTCTGGTTGCTTTTAAAAATCCCCTAAAGAACAATTCTCTGAAACGTGAGATCAGAGATTTATGTGGCTGATTCAGACAAAAAAAAAGAAGGACAGAAAGTTCAGTCCATGTCAGCTGAAGGGTAAAACCAAACACAAAAAAAGCATGACTTTGCAGTCCCCTGAATCCACAGCAGCTGGATCTGGTTACCACAGTAACAGTTCAAAGGAAAGTGCTGGAGCACCCTGTGACAGGTACAGTGCCCCTTCAGCTGATGCCCAGCTACTTTTGGGTAAGAAACTCTGAAACCTGACAGAAAACCAAGACCAAGTCAAAGAACTCCAGATGTTGTGTGCTTTGTGCCTTCAGAAAAAAAAAAAACAACACAACAGAAAATACAAAACTACAAGCCACAACCAGCCATTAGAAACAATTAGTGGCATGTCAGTAATGCAGCTGAAAGAAATTACCAACTTCCTCTTGCTCAGATTCATGCTCTGGGAGAGAGGTATCTATGCAAATCCCACCATAAGGAGATACTAGCAATTAGTTGGCAAGAGGCTGATGCTGTTTTTCAGGGGGCTGGGTGTTCCTCTTGTGTTGTCTCCCATTCTGCTTTCAGCAGGACTTCACAGCGAAGGGAATTTCATCTTTACTGTATTTGTTTGCTGTTGCTATAGGATTACTCAACCTTAAGGTGGGAGCATTTTGCTCAGCTTCTTGGGGCTCAAACTGGCAGAGGAACAACATCACTCTGGCCAAATTTCCACAGATCTCTTCTTGGCTTTTGCAGTGAGCTGCAGACATGTGAGAAGGGCCATGGGGTGAAAAACAGCTATTGTTGAAAAACTTCAGCTTTGCCTGGATTACAGAAAAAATCCTTTAGGCAGTGGAAGAACCTGGCTTTGCTCACATGTAGAAAGCCTTAGGAGTGAGCCAAGCTTGCAGATGAAGCAGACTATTTCTTCCAGTTTAAGTAGCAGCTGTAACGCCTGAAAAATTAGAAATACAACAGTCAAGAGCTTTTTCCTTGGCAAAATGTTCTTTGTAACCTGTTGGGCACAGAGCAGCCACTTTGGTGTAAGAAGTTGTTCTCTGAGGCATAACCTGGGACTACCACATGAGCCTCAGGCTCTACCAAACAAGGTCAGTCAGGCAAGGTCTGGTCTATGCTCCTTACAGCTCGATTTGACACAGCATGACTGGGTCTGCTCTCACCCAACAGGCTCTGCAGAGGTGCTCCCTGAGAGCAGGGATCTGGATGCTCCACCAGGCCACTAAGCAGGGCTCAGTGCAGCGGGACCAGCAAGGACCTGGGCTGCAGCTTTTCTCTGCCAGTGCTGTGGGAGAGGGAAGCAAGGAGCATTCTCTGTTTCAACATGCTCCTTAGCTAGGGACATTGTGTCTCTCCTATTCCAAAACACTAAAGAGAAGGAAACCCCAAACCCAAAACTCAGCAGCACGGGATTGGGAAGGGAGAACAAATGTTGCAAGAAACCTGAATGCAGATGCCTCAACATTAGCAGCAATCCATGGCTTGGACTTAATGGGCCTCAGAGGTCCCTTCATCTCAGAATATCCTATGTTCTACGATGTTGTCTCCTCTTTGGAACCACATCAGTAAAAATCCACTTTGCTTCCTTGGTTTTCCCTCAGAAAAGTCCTGAAGGTAACAATTAAAGGAATGTCCCATCCCAAATTGCCTCATACCCCTATTTAAATAATGTGCAGAAATTGTCTGTTCAGCTTCTTGCATGAGAGAGACCTGACCACAGAAATAGTCTTCATCTGGGGCTGAAACAGGCAAAAAATAATTGAGTAACATTAAGCTTAACTAAATTCAAAGAAAAAATGTTCTTTATTAGCTGTTGTTTTTCAATTTTCCTTCATTAATCTTAGTGCATATAAAGAGTAAGGCAAAATAATAATTCTACCAGAAGCAGAGAAACATTAAATGGCTTTTAAAAAAGAGCATCCAAAGGATGTTGTTTTGCACCGCGTTTCACTTTGGAAATAGAATACCGAGTCCGTAAACTGACAGACTCACCAGATAGATATTTTTTCCAGGAATTCAGCAGATTTTCTGACCAGACTATCTTTATGTCTTCTATCCTGGGAACTTTTGGAGTAACTTTTGGACATCACACATGAAGTGTAATGTCATCTCTTTGGAATAAAAAAAGGAGGATGGAGGTTGTTTCACAGTCCAGCAGATGTTACTTCTTTTCAAACCCACAGGGATTATAAAGCCTTTTTTTCCTCCTAAAAGTTCACAAAGAGTATAAAACTTGAGGAAGATTTCAGCTGTACTTCATAACTTAGATCCACAATGTGGTTTTTGCAACTATGTGAAGGAATTGGACTTTGTTAAAGAGGAAGCCTGCCAAACTATTATGACTTTCCCAACATGTTCTTGTGAAAGCCACACAGCATTTTAATTTGTAAATTCTGTGAGAAGAATCTCATTTTATGTTCTTTCTGGTTATATCAAATGTTTTGAGACAGCAGAAATCCAGACAGATTTTTTGTCTTTTGTTGTCCAACCAGTTGAGAAATACTGGTAAGAGCTGAAATTATGCAGGAATTCTCATCACCTTTCAATACTGTTTTTTCCTGGAACAAGCAGTGCATGGATCATCAATTTCCCATTGCTTTGAGTCTTTTGTGCTGTGTGAAATGGATGCAACCCAGCCACAGCTGCCCAGCACCATATGATTGAGGAGCTGTGTTTCAGTAACCATGGGCCTGCAGCTGGAAACTGCTGCCACTACTCTGCTTGCATTTTAGTGCTGCCAGAAATGTATTCACACATGTTGCAAACTAACAAGAAACATCTTAGGACTGTATCTCTTTTTTTCCTGGAAATGTATTTAATCCATGTCCATCACCAGGTTTGAAATGCATATAAAATTTGCACTTTGCACATCTGGCTACTGCTGTTTCTTGGGTCTCATATTTACTTAAACATTTGTTAAATCCTGAAAACATAAGAAAACAAAGGAATCCATGATTTAGAATCACAACAGTAGAAATTACAGCCCAAGCCATTACTGCAGTCAGCATCACTACTTGGCACATTGATCTCAAAAGAGGCCACAGATTCTTTCCAGCTTACTTGGAAAGATGGTAGAGAAGCCTCAGTTACTGTAACTCAGTTATTCTGAATGAGGACAGCATTACTGAGGTCAGTTTTCACCACTAGGAAGTTCCAGATTGATATTTGAGAAAAACTGTAGGATTTGCATAGGAAACTGCTGCAGCCATTACAGAATCTCAGTTCTTGAAGTGCTTACTGCAGTGTCTTCCACAAACGCTATTTTAGCCCTTGGGATAATAGACAGGAAGCAATTAGACAGGTTCACACGACATTCACATTTATTTTAAGTCCCTTATCTAAAGTGTATGTATCAAAACCTGCAGATGTGTCTGATCTGCACTGCAAGACAACAACTTTCATACATATACATCTGTATTTATATAGCTCTATAGTTCTATACACTAATTAGCGCTTCCTAAACTAATTTAAAGTCTAAACAAGGGGTATAATATAAATTATGTAAAGAGCTTAACACCCACTCAGCAATGAACAACCAAGAACCAGAGTTCATATTGACAAATGTCCATACTGTAACAAAGGAACATTCGCAAGTGTCTGTCGATGCCTGGTATTCTAACTATTCATCCTAATGAAATTCCAGCTTTGCGGTCTCCTGCTACAGAAAAAATGGAAGTGTACGTTGTGTCTGCAAGGAAAGCTATGCCGGACCCAACTGTGAAAGGTAAGAAACTCACAGGATGGCTTGCTGGTCAGCAATACCAAAGTCCAGAAATTTTTCAGGGAATCTTCCCATCCTGGGGAGAAATCTAATGCACTTGTTTTCGTCAGGTAGCATTGTGTCTGTTTAATGTTCTCATTGAGTTCTTACTAAAAAAGCACTAAAATTTGCTGCAGAGAAGTGCCGGCATAAGATAGACATTTACATATGATGTATTTTGGTCTAGTTCTTGCACTTTGTGTACCTCCATGGGGTGATCTTCCTAAAAGGAATGCAATTTAAAAATACAAAATACAGATCAGAAACAGCAGCTGAAGTGAAAAATATCCACCACATCGATGCCTCTTGCAATTCACCCCTCTAAAATATGTAGCAGGTTTCTACCAAATAACTTTTACTAAAGTAAAGGAGAAAATCCACTCTCAAGCCAAATTTTTAAAGCAGATGTAGCCTTTTTTTAAGTTACATTTTAAATGCACTTCACAGGCATAATTCAATAAAGTCAAACAACAATTATAGGGCAGTGTTGCTTTTCATCTTTCCCTTATATGCATAAACAATTTCCAGTAAATATTCCCTAAATAATAAAGGACACAAATAAATAGAACAAGTTAGCAGAAATATAACTTCATGTGCTATGAGAGGCTCTCCCACTTGTTATGAACATACATGGATGATGTTTCAATGAATGTCAGGAGCCTGATTATAATTCAGAAATTGTCCTTGAGCAGCCAATAAATTAAAACAGCTCTAACACAAAGACAGCAAAGACCGAGGGATATAGGATGGCTCAGAATGGCTTCCTGAACAGCTCCTTTTGTTTTCCCTTAAAACCCCTTAATTATTTAAGTCTTTAGTCAACTGTCAATAATGGGCAAGCCTGGAATTCAAATGATACTTAATGTAACTGTCAGAGAAGGGAGAAAAGGGATGCTTAAGATGTAAAGACTAATCAAAATGGAAAAGGTAAGATGAAGAGTGAGTAAAGGCTTTTCTCCTTACAGATGATGCAAAAACATCAGTCTATTACCTCCACATCACCAAAATGATGACAGCAACAGTGAAAGCAGATGGCATAAAAATAAAAAGCCCACCCTTGTTTGCAGGCCCACGGCTGTATTCTTTTGTTCTTTCAAAATGTCAGGTTTATACACAAAGGATAATGCAGACAATTAAAAGGTCATTGGGGTTTCTTAATGGTTATTAAAATGTCAACCTAGACTATAAGCAATAGAAATCCTATGACATGGGTAGCAGTAGCATAGAAACAGCAGAAAATTGCATCAGCTTTGTTTTCTAATGGCCACTACCCAGCCTGACACAGTGCATCTGTGTCAAAGAAGGCAAAGCTGTGTAGAAAAAGATACAGAAAGAAATCAGCCTGTCCAAGTCACCCACAGTCACCTTGGCTAATTGCTGGGGTAAGGTGCAAGCAGTGACAAACAGGACTTGCCTTCTGGTCGGCTCCTGGTACTACTCCCATTTGTATGAGAAACATTGAAAAGTGTTTCAAAGCAGGATGGTGCATTGCTCGCCCCTGCCCACTTGCTAAATAGCAAGTCCCTACTTGGCAAACACTGCCACTGGGCACTGCCAGAAAAAGGTGGTGTGAATTCACAGCGGCCCTTGCTAGGAACTGAGAAAACCAGCTTCCTAAACTGAATTTTAGAAATTAATTCTTTTTCTCTTGGACTTCAGCAGTAATGCATCAGGGTGGTAACTGATGACATGCAGGTTTTGTTAATGCATAAATGTTAAAAAGAACATCTGAACAAATTACATTTTACTGTCCAAAGCAAATAGATGAAAAATTTTCTTTTGGCATTTCCCGGGAAGAGGAAGTTGATTTCTTACTCACTGATAATTTCAGGAAGCAACTATGGCTGCAAAATGAAACAAAGACAACTTTATAGTTTTATTATGGGAGAGGAAGTACTCTTTTTTTAGCAAAAAAAGGTTCATTTATTGGTACAATCTAGGAAAAGACATTTACAACAGGCCTCTTAACTTTTTCAGGCCATAAAGTGCAGAGATGGAGCAGTATGTTTCCAGTCAGAGGCCTCTGCTCTTCTGGCATTCTACCCACAATTCAAAAGAGGTTAAATGCCTCAGCACTATGAGATGTGCTGAGTGGCAAAGGGAAGGGGAGAGTGAAAGTAGCACACTTATTTTCAGCTCTGAAAATTTCTTTTTGCTTTAAACAGCTGCTACAGATGAGAAGTTATGGCTAATAAAAGTGGCTCATAGAGTCATAGAAGAGTTTAGGTAGGGAGGGACCTTAAAGGTCATATGGCTCCAATACCCTGCCATGGGCAGGGACACCTTCCACTACATCAGGTTGCTCCTAGCTCACCCAGCCTGGCCTTGAACACTTGCAGGGTTGGGGCATCCACAGCTTCTCTGGGCAGCTTGTTCTGGTGTCTCAGGTGGTCATAAAAAGCAGCACTTGAAAAATGTATCTGTGGGGATGTGAGGAAATGTCCTCTACATTCCTGGCAAGTGAACTGAATACTTTATTTCAGAAAAGAAGTGGAGGAAAGTGGCCTTGTCCTGATGAGAGGGCAGACATTGCAGGCCTGGTGGGGGTAGCACACTGTGGTTGGTAGATGTGGGCAGCAGTGAACAAAAGGCTGGTCAGACCCCAGCCCTACCCAGTGGCCTCTGTGAACCTGGCAGCCATATACGACAGTCAATCATTTAGAAAATGCCTAACTACAGAAAAAAAAAAACCAACCTGAAATCTTAGAAAATCATAGCAAGACTTCTGGCATGACGACTAGCAGCTTTAGCCTGCTCTAACTCCCACGGGAATGGGGAATGATTCAACCAAATCATAATCATACATGACACTCTGCACTCAGTGTTGTGTTCACAGTTATTTAGGGGGTACATGGAACTCCTGGCCACACTTTAATGCTTTACATCTGGGTCACCCAAATGATAAAATCTGCACCAAAAATTCTGGCAGTGCTGCAAAGAGACAGAAAGAGCCTTTTTCATTGACAAAAGCAGTATTTGAGGCAGCCAAGTGGTTTATATTAAGATGTGTCTCTACTGTGAGGATTCAGGACTGGAACATGAATAAAGCAGTACTGAGAAAATTAATCTATTTACTAAAAAAAAAAATAGAAAATATAGGAACAGATCAAAACTCAAAGCTTTCATCAGATCTCCCACATTTTCATGGTTCAGGCAACACAGAACCTGAATTTGACTGTGTTCAAATTTTAGAAGACAACAGACCTTGGTTGAGATACGCAACCAGAATCTGGGAAAATTAATCTGAACTGCCTAAAGTGCTCACCCTCCCTGCTTACCAACAGCAGACAGGAAAAAATAGCATCTTAAACACATCTTTGGATGGGAGACAAGGACAACATGGTGATAAAACAGAATGAACTACAATAAATACTCCTTACCTAAATCATTGCAACAACTACTCAATCCTCCGATTCCTTCAGCCAGCAATTGTTACACCAGCCAGTAATTCCCCTCCTGGCAGGAATTCTTCATTTCCAGTTTTGGGGTATGAGTCCCTGATCTCTGAGCTCCAGGCTCCTGCATCATGGGCCCTCCTGCCACCACGTGGTGACACTGTTTACAGTGTGGATTTCCCCTGTCCTTCCAAATGATCCCCCCAGTCTATCAGACACTGCTCTATGCTTCTCCACATGCCAGCTCCCCCAGAGAATGCCTTGTTAAAGGATTCACTCTCATCAGCGCTCCATGCCCGCTCCAGTATTAGTTATTTTGTCAAAGGTTGTTTTGCAAAAGCTCCCCTTGATTGTAGGATTAAGCACATTCCCTGTTATCGGCAGAAACACCTTTAACTGAGACACTTCCTTTCCAAACAACCAAATCTATTACTACCTCTTTGCTTAGGGCCACTGATCATCCAGGAATGTTACACATCACCAGTGTGTCCATTCTCTGAAAAGCCACCATAATATCAACATGTCTCTCATTTTAAGACGTAGAAATTTCTCAGCTGAAATGCTTCCCAAACATGACAAGGCATGATAAGAAGTTTGGACCTTTTTCAGGCTTTTGCTGGGGTGCCTGGTACCCACCTCCCTCTCTCGCTCTGCAAACCAAGAGAGGAATGCTCCCTTCCTGGTGACTGCTCTCAGCCTTTTACCTTCATCCAACAGGATAACATCAAACAGACCTGAAAAATGGAGTCTGGTTCAGGATCTCTTCTGTTTTGCAAAAACCAGAAACCACCCCAGTATCTCACCATAGAAGTGTATCTATAAATCTCTCCTGGTCAGTATTTTTTATGTACATTTATAATAGAAATAAGGTCGGAACTTCCTCTGAGTTTCAGCATCCTGAAATGCAGTCTCTCTTCCCAGTTTCCTATATAACACAATATAGTGGGTGAGATACAGGGCTGAAAGAGACAAAAACCAACACTGTAGAGCTGCCTTGCTGCCAAAGTAATTCTGTCACAGATTTTAAAAAAGTAGGGAGCAAATAATTTCACTGCTAAAGACATGCACAAAAAATAAATTAATGCAGACTGGTATGCTTGAGATACCAGGGGTGTTCAAGCAGGGGAAAATATATAACATTACAGATTGTTATTAGAGCACAAAATAGCCTCTGTAGGAGTAAAGCTCATCATTAGCTCTCTGTCCATTAGAAGCTGCAGACAGTGATCAATTCCTGGTAACATAAATAAAGTCAGAGAAAAAAAAGGTGTCACAAACAGGAATGTCATTGTTCGTCACTGCTGGTATTGCTCTTCCTTTCAGGTGCGCCCCTGGTTACTATGGGAACCCTTTGCTAGTTGGAAGCACTTGTAAAAAATGTGACTGCAATGGCAACTCAGACCCCAATCTGATTTTTGAAGACTGTGATGAAGTGACCGGCCAGTGCCGCAACTGCCTGCACCACACCAGCGGGTTCAACTGCGAGCAGTGCGCACCGGGCTACTATGGGGACGCCAGATTCGCTAAAAACTGCACAGGTATGGTCTGTAGTTTGGTACAGCAGAGCTGAGCAACAGGCAGCACAGCGTGGTCTGTGGATGATCTCCCTGAAATCAGAGATGCCTGAACCAGTTGTCAGATACCTGTGGCTCTGGGGGGCAGCTGATGGGATAATTTAGATGCCTGTTCAGTTGAATCATCCCAGGCGCCAGAAAAATATCCCTTTACATCTCCCATTAGCAAGTTTCAGACCTCAGACTCCAACATCTCTAGTGCCTGGGCAGATTTAATGGAGTCACTGTTGTGTTCTCCTGAATCTTATTTTAAAAAAGGCTCTCTAAGAGTTCTTTAGGCAAAGTTCTCACCTTTGTGCTTGTCCACACCATGATCACCCAGGCTGGTGGTGCTTAAAGACTTGAAAGTATTTTTTTATGGGAACAGGATCATCCTTCCTGCCCTGACCCAATACCCACGTGCTTTCTGCTATTTTCCAAATTGGTAATATATTCTGCATTTCCTATGAGTCTGTGTAATCTTGCTGGTTACCGTATCTTCACACAAGAGATGACTTTCAAGGTCTGGTAAAGTGCTACCCAGAGTACCTCTGCAAAACATACCCGCACAGAGGGGTCACAAAGTTTTGTCTCCTCTAATAGTGTCCTAATTTACATGGAGTTCAATCCAAACAGGGCTTTGACCTCATACTTTTTATCCTTGCTTTGGCACTGGAAGAGAAGTTTACATCCTGTCTCAAAGCACTTCGAAACAGCCACTGCTAAAGGCAAAATGCAGGTGCTCAGAGCAAGGACCTTGGGGCTCCCTCTCAAATCCTTTGGCAGAGGTCTCTCAAGGACCAGAACACAAAGGAGGGAGACAGATTATTCCTACCTCAGCCTGATTCAAAGGTGAGACACTTGAAGCACACACTCAACTTGGACCACAGAAGTGCTCCAGGGCCTCCAGGTACAGAGCTACAGGCCTCAGGGACTTAGCAACATCTTGATCTTTCTTGCAACTCACTGTGTACTTGGACTTTGTTTTCTACTTCCTTATTATAAAGTGTTTTGGAACACACAGGATGGAGGCTGAGAGAATGCTGTGTAATCAAATGCCCTTTGTGCTGCTATCTTCACTTGTAGAGGACCACATATGATGCCATGATGCCACTACTGATGCTTTCTGGTTTTATATTCCAGTGAGAACTAGAAATTGAGTGTCCATTTCCAGGATGTAACTCACATCTCAAAGTCACATGGTTGAAGTCCATTCATGCTGAACAGGAAGAGATGGTGCTCACACACAATGATCCCAAAAGCCAAAGCTATGTATCCCAACCAGCTAAAAAGACATCAGCTGTGGGGAATAGCATGCCCAAAACTCACTTCCAACCTGGATTTAGGTAGCCAAGATGTTCATGAAATTCAGCACATCTGGGATTTTGTGGTGGCAAAAGAAAATCTTGTTTATAAACTTCGCTGCCTAATTCGCTTCACCTGAGATGACAACTGGACTGCAGTTGTCCAGGAAGGAATGATAGGATCCAGTCTGGGGGTCCTGAATTCCATGAGGCAGGAAGAACACACCCAGCACTTCAATTCTACAAACTGCAGCCATCATGCCCAGCACATGGCCAAAAGCTTCAAGCACCTCAGAGTAATTTTGCCAGCAGTCTGAGGGTTACAGGGCATTCCAACTGTCTGAGCAGGTTATGCAATAAGTGATTTTGGAAGGCATCTCTGAACGTACAGTTTCGAAACTCAAATCAAACTTTCATCACCTCGTTACAGGGTTGGGGTTTTTTTGCACCTTAAGGAGGTACACAGCAGCTCTCTATACAGGCTGTTCACATAGACTTCAAATCAGTGTGGCAATTCTCTTCATTAGCAGGTTTCCTTGCAGTGTTTCATCTTTGCTAAAAATAAAAGGTGCTTGGGTGCTTGAATACATTATGAGAAGCACAGCTTTTCTCTTTTCAGAAGTGAATTCAATCTTGAAGTTCACTCTAGCAAATCCTGATTTTGCAGTATTGTTTCAGAGAATTACACACATTTCATTTCATCTTTATTTCTGCTGAGCACAACAATGTACTTGACAGTACTTGACAGTACTGTGCAGATTGCAGTACATTAATACATCAATGATATTCAAACTATTTGTGTAGTTCACAGGGAAAGCTCATCATTTGTTAGGTTTTGTGGGACAATTAGGAGGTATTGCTTCAAATTGATTATGAAATAAGTCAAATATCTTTTTAAACTAAAACTACTCTAATAATCAAGACAGTCTGCACATGTGGTTTCCGTAGAGTATCTCAAAGGATATACAAAATTTTAAAAAAAGGCAAGTAAATGAAAAAACAGCTCTATCCATCTAAAATCATCTTTTTTTTTTCTTTTGAGTGGAAGACAAAACTTGGGTAGCTGTGAGCAGTAGTTTTCAGCTGCATTTAATTTTTTTTTAAACCACATGTCCTTTGGCCATACTTCAAAGCTCTCCACAAATGGCCCTCAGAAATAAAGGTAAGTTTAGAAGTTTTCCCCACCAGCAGACTATAGTATCACTGAAAGTCTTAAATCCCTACTAAAAATGTGATGCCTCTTAAATCAGTAGTTGAAAAATGGTCCAGACTGCTTTTTGAATTAATTTACTCTAAGATTTTGTGTAGCACACTGATAGGTGTGCTTATTCATTTAAATAAGAAGACACAATTTTATTTTCTTGAGAACCAATCTCATCAAAATTTTAATCTTTTAACTTTAATCTTGCTACCTGGTAATAACCTAGTCCCCTTGATATTGGTAAAGAGAAATATCTACTTTCAACTGATACTTTTCTTTCACATCACAAAAAAAAAACAAACAAACAAAAAAAAAAAGTAATCATAGACCCAAAAGCTGGAAGGCACAGACTGTGATAAGGCCAAAATTCTGCCTGCATCAGACAATTCATAACCAATTTCTGTTCATACATTAGTACAAAAACTGATTAGTTCTACTAACACTGGTCCACTTACACAAAATTATTCTGACATTAGTGCATGGTGTTGTCTTTGAAGTTGTATTACATATTTTCACTCGACAAATCCTTGAATGTGCAATGGGAAATGTAAATATGAGGGCAATTCATAGATAACAATTAATGGGCTGCAAGAAAAAGGCAGTAAAATATTTTGTTACATGAGGTTCTGATGACACCATGAATCACACGACCAAAATAAATTCCAGATTGCTGATGTTCTTGTGTTCTGCTTGAGTTTTTGTTATCGTATCAAAGTGTTGCAAGAATATTTTAATCTTTAAAATAATATATTTTAAAAGGCCTCTTTCAATTAAACATTGAAAGAGGTTTAGAGATGTTAGATTAAAAATTGGACTTTTTAAAAAGCTACTCATGCTGGCAATAAAAATGTTGCTTTCTCAAGTTTAAAAACATAAAATGTCATTTATTCTTCATTGTAATAGGTAAGAGATATTTACTTTTTGATATGTTCAAGCTGACAGTGTAACTGGAGTCCACTATCAATCCCTGATCGCTGCAAAGCCTTTTTAGTGACAGCCTGACAGACTGCTGATAAATTCCACAGGGCTATGGAGAGATTTGTAACTAATAATTAACTTTAGTTGCCCCGCTTTTCTTAATACGTCTCCTAAATGTCACCCTCTCTAGACACTGATGTACAATGGTCCTTCTGGGTAACTCTGACCTCACTGACTCTGCTTGTGACCAACCTTTGAACAAGTAATTTCAGCAGATGTGTTCTCATTCTGTTTTCCATTTCATATTTCATTTGTTCAAATCTGACCAGTGCAAAAAACACCTTTTCCAAGTACTGACAGGAAAATCAGTCCAAGAAGTTCTTGATACTGTTTTGAATATTCACACACAATCCTAAGTATAATAATTTCACTAGTCTTGGGAGGGAGAGTACCTTTTGAAGATTCTTCTTTCAAAAGTCCTTTCTTTTTCCCCCAGCATGTAACTGTGGAGGGAGAATGTGTGACAGCCAGACTGGAGAATGCCTTGCAGACAGTCCTGAAGTTTCTACTGACACAGACTGCCCGACCATCAGTAAGAACATTGTCATGAAAACACCAATAATCAATCTTGCTCTTATATTTGGAAGCTTACAAATACTAACTTAAGAGCTTAGTACTCCAGTGGGCTCAGGATTTTGAAGGTGGTCCCACAGGGCACTTAAGTTTGTGAATATACGCAATGTCCTGCTGATTGAGTATTTCAGCATGTTCTCACACACTTGACTGAGTACAGGCATAGTACCAACTCTTTGATACAGACTGCACATTGAGTTCCAAACTGCAGAGCAGCAGGGAAGTATCACCAAAGCCACTTCCATAAACCTTGAGACACACTGTCTGAAAAATAATATTCTGGCCCTAAGAACTGTCCTCACTACTTTACCTGTGACATCTTGCATAGACGTTATTGTTTTCTAGTTGTGATTTAGCCCCGACAACAACACAGCCACTCACTCACTCCAGCAGGAACAGGGAGAGAATTAGAAGGGTAAAAGCCAGAAAACTTGTGCACACACAAGCCACACACACTTTTGCAAACAAAGCAAAACAATTAATTCATTCACTGCTTCCCATGGGCAGGCAGGCATTCACCCATCTCCAGGAGAGCAGGACCCCACCTATTTACTTAGGAAGACAAATGCCATCACTCCAAATGTCCTCCCCTTCCTCTTTCTTCCCCCCACTGTATTTACTGAGCATGATGTCACATGGTCTGGAATATCCCTTTGGTCAGCTGGGGTCAGCTGTCCTAGCTGTATCTCCTTCCAGCTTCCAACACACCCCTAGTCTCATCACCAGCATGGCAGCACAAAAAAGCAGAACGGCTCTGTGTAAGCCTGCTCAGCAACAACAAAAATATCTCTACATTATCAACCCTGTGCTGAGCACAAATCCAAAACATGGCCCCACACTAGCCACTGGAATTAACTGTGCAGAAAATTACCCCAGTGAAAGCTAGTACATCTAATATAGATTGCTGCTGTTGACAACTTGGTATATATCCATCAGTCAGTTCCTTTCCCACCATCTCCCACACTCTAATGACTGGAAGCCTGGGGAGTTTCCAGGAGTACTATGATGCAGCTATTGGTAACCATACGTATTTTTTAAATGTTAGCGTACTTATACCTGTATATAATGCAGAGAATGTAGCACACATGGGTTGCTGAACCAATTCCCAAGAGGAGGGATCATGTGCCTGAAGAGCAACCAGAAGGAAAACATTCAGGACCTGCTAAAATATCAAGCATAAGTGTCTGTAGGAATCTGTTTCACATTCACCTGAGTCTCTTGCATTTAGTGTCAGCAACAGTGTCACTATAAACAAGGTGGCGTTGCAATCATTCAGCAGGAACAAAGATATAGTTCTGCACAAGCACTTTCCAAGCACATTATAACTGTGTTTTTAGAAGTTGCCCTCATAATCAAGTAGGTGGCCAAGAGCCCATGTGCTGGACATCCTTATTTCTCATACCACTGAATTTTAAATATAGAGTTTGAGGTTCTGACAAAATGCAGCTGGGTTTTTTTTTTTGACCCTCATCTGTTGTCCTTCAGGCCACAAACATGTAGAGCCTGGGGAATAGTCAGGAAATACCTCTCCCTCTCTCCCAGCTGATTACAGAATCCCTTTGGCAGCCTCTTTGAGCAATCCCATCTGGTGCTGCTCAGCTGGAAGTGTCATAACTGTACTGTGGGACCTTGGAAGTGGGAGGATGAAAGTGAAAGAAAAATGGACATCCACAAGGAAGCATCAGTGACAAAGAGAGTGGACACCATGGGTCAAGAGCAGTATTACATGAATTTGAGATATATGCTGTTAACTCACACGAACACTAAAGAAAAATTATGCTGTCTTATTTTCATATCAGGTTGCGACAAATGTATTTGGGATTTGACAGATGACATCCGATTGTCAGTTCTGACTATCGATGAAAGCAAATCCACTTTGCTGAGCATTTCTACAGGTGTTGCAGCTCAAAGACGTTTGAATGACCTGAACCTCACTACCACTCATCTCCAGGTAAAAACACTGACGATATTTCAGTTTTTTCATGTAGTTTGAATCTTTGAATTTCCCCTCCATTCCTGTAAATTTCAATCCCTGACCTCACTAGAGAAGGATTTTATTTCCAGATGCACTGACTTTTTTTTTCCCCCCATACACAGGAAGCAACATCCAAAAAAAAGAATCATGCTATGCTTTGGACCATCCAGGCTGATGATGTTGCAGATGAGATGAATGATCTCCTCAGAGAAGTAGAAACACTCAATGAACAGGTTTGTTTACAACCTTCTGCCAAAGCTCTGGGTGTTTGCACTTTGTCATATTCACCTGTTGGCATAACAGGCGAGTACAGAATAGTCCCAGTTGGAAGGGACCTAAAATGATCATCTAGTCCAACAGTCTGAGCAATACAGGGCCAACCAGAAGTTAAAGTATGTTATTAACAGCATTGTTCAAATGCCTCTTGAATCCTGACAGACATGGGGCATCAACCATTTTTCTAGGAAACCCATTCCAATGTTTGACCCCTCTTCATAAAAAAACATTTCTTAACATCTAATCTGACATTTCAGGTTTACCAAACAAGAAGGAGGTAAAAAGTGTCTTGAGTGTGGTTGGAGGTTTGACACCAGTCACAAAAATCTTCCTTCAAGGATCTGGGTTCCCACCTACCCCCTACAGAACATGTTTGATCTGGGATAGACACATTGCCTTTCTCAATCACATTTTGATTTCTGATTACGCAAAGTAACCAACACTAAACTAATGCTGATTGACTTTGGGATCATTTGTACTGTATTTATTTCACATGTATGCTCTCTTAAAATTAAACTAATCCTGATTAGACATTTCAAAATATATTTCAAAACTGCCAGTTTAAAAGATTTTTCATGTACCCACTGAGTTCCCACTTGAGTGATCAGCACTCAAGGTATTTTTAATAGTTTTAATCATAAATGTTGCATCCACATCCATCTGCCAGAATATAAAATTAGGTTATCTGCTCTCATCTCCTACAACACTTCCATTGCATCCTAGAAGAATACTGATATGATATATGTTAAGAGGAGAAATAGGGTTTAAAATTGCTTATCCTCTATTTTAAAAATATAATATATATATCTTTCTGTTGCTACAATATACATGTATTAGTAAAATATATCACTCTATGTTATTATCAAAGATAGCCATAGCTACCATAGGACTAGATTATAGTGCAAAGTATCAGACATTATAGTCACTTTATCAATTCCTTCACAAGATAAATTAAAATTATACCTTAAACTAAAACTCAAATATAGGAGCAAGTAGGGGGCAAAAAAGGTAACGCAAAGGAAATTGGAAGAGAAAGTTTAGGCTTGTATGTTTTTAATCAACACTTACTTAGCAGAAAGGGCACATAAGATTTATACAGACTATGCCCATGTTCAAGAGAGCTTTGATTAAATCAACTCACCCTCACAGCTCCGTACCTCTGAATATCTGTCGGAGCTCACACGCCTCAGTGTCCCTCTCTGTAGCTGGTGGGCAGACTGATCAAGGCATTAGGTTTTCTATTAATGCTCAGTGAGTTTGAATAATAATTCATTTGCTGTACTGCCTGGGGATTTCTTTCCTCATGCCTCAATTTTGCTGTCTCTGAACAAATAAATTCATCATTTCCTCTGGTCTTTTCTCCCTGGTTACTGCTAATGCTAGTTCTGCATCAATACTTGTGGTTGCTTGTAAGGCAGGGAAACAATGACCCCGGACTCTGACAGTGGAAGACCACAATAGTAATTCTGAATATATTGAGCTCTTTGCTATTTCAGGGTACATTTATGGAAAATGGGTGCTAGGGCCTTGAGAGGCTTTTGCAGAGACACACAGCATTTTCTACTCAGAGAATTTTATGTGCACATCCCCACATATCAGGGGTTCCTGCAGATCCTGATCTAAACCACAAAGGCAGGGTGAATGGAAAAACGGCAGGCAAATCTACCCACTAAATATAACTCCTGTAACTACCAAAGTCTGCATGGGATGAGTTTTGAATAAAACAGCACATAGCTTGATCCTGAATATTTAGAAGATGGAAACCAGAACATTTCTACTAACCTTTACACTTGTTTTATCGGTCTCATAACCCTTACAGTTTATTTTATCATAATGCCTACCCCTTTTAGGGGTGGCTGCCCACCCTGACCCTGCCTTCAAATGCCACCTGGGGCCTCCACAAACCCTAAGTAAGGGAAGACAGTGCAGACTGCAGCCCCCGACACAACATAGTACGGGACCTGTGCTCTTCAGAGTATTTTCAATCCTTGGGCTTTTCCTTATTTTTAACAAGTTGCAGAGCTGGGGAACTCACTTGAGGGAGACAGATCTAACATCAGTTGGGAGCTTGACCCCTTTTTCTTCATTCTATTTGCTTACTCAGGAAATGCCATACCCAGCAAAACAAGCCAGCCCCACTGAATGCCTAGGAGTCTCAGCAGATAAAGGTTTACAACTGTACATAATTTATGAAAATTTCATTGCAGCAAATGATGTATAAATATGGGACAGGTTTTAATCTCTCACTCTGCAATTCTGAAAACACTGACAAGACAGATCTTCACTTTGAACACCTTTAAATACTACTTTATATGATAAAAAGGACTTCCACGTGCTCACCAGGAGAAAGCAAAATGTGTTTATACTGCTCATCCTCACATCTGAATAGAAATGTAATGTTTACCTCTCATGGTTTATTCATAGGGAAATGAAGCTTCCAGCAAAGGCCGACTGGTACAGAAGGAAACCACAGAGATCAACAACCGTGCTTCTCAGCTTGTGCAGCAGCTCAATAATATAAGAGATAACATTGAAGGTAAATATATTCATTTCTGGTTCATCTCAATGTCAAGAATATATTTATGAAACCTTCACGTATTAATGGATCATCAGGAATTTTTCTGTCCTAGGAAAATCTTTTGATATATAGGACAATATGTAATTTATGGCAACAGTGAACACCCTGTCAAGCACAACTGCACTTAAAAAAGATTTCCTAGTCAGAGATAATCATCTTCACCTGGAATATCTATGACATACCACTATCATCCTGAAATACAAAAATGAGATTAAACCAGTTGCAGCCTCTTCTTCAGTACCTGCAGAAAGCAATAAAACCCCAAATCAATGTATTTAAAATTACCCTGTCCCCTGTACACCTGCAACATGAAAGCCTCCATTCTGCTGCAGAGCCCACTGGTTTCCTTCAGTCTTCAGCAAAGCCAACTGTATAAAAAAGCCATCTATGGCACCAGAATAGAAATGCTGACTGGTAGTTGAGGTTAAACAGCCCTTTTCCATTGGAAATATTTGATTAATAGACCTGAGTAGTTCTACCTTGGCAGTTATTGCAAGCCATCTGGCAACTTTCGTAAGGAAGACTGGTTACATTTCAACTTTTATCCTTGCTTATCCTTACCTCCATGGGCGCTCCATTACATTCTCTCAGGAAACATGTTTAATATGTCCCGTCACACAAAAGAGGCAGGCTAAGACCATATAGTATGTTATATTTGTACTGTCTCTTTATGTCTCTGACGCCAAAAAAACACTGACTGTCTGGCCATCCCTCACATTTTATTTCTGCAATTACTGAGTGTAAGTGTCAGCTTCACTGTACATCACTAACAAACACAGCTGATGTCTGTGGATCATCCTCATGTATCATTAATTGGTTTGGAACAGGACAGGAACCACATAAGGCAGATATGCATCTAATTTGGCACACAAATAGCACAATAATGTTAAGCTGTAATAGAAGAAACAATGCCCATGGTTGTGAATAAAATGAAAACAGTCGGAAACAAGTAGGTGAAAATGGTTTCCACCATGCTCAGAACTGTTCTTCTACAGAAGTATTACCCATGTGCACACACACATGTGCCAGCATAAGGAAAAAAAATCCACAAAGCCCTGGTCATCATCAGTTACTGCTCAGTATGAGCCTTTACAGCTTCACTAATGAGCTCAGGACCCAGCAAGAGCAGGCGTAAGTGGACTTGACATTTTCTGAGTCTGAATTTTAGCTTGCTAACTATTGCTAGCTCCTTTCCCAAGGGAAAGCTGTCAACAGTTTCTCTTTTTAAAATATCTCTCTCCGTTTCTCAAAACAGGTTAGGTAAGCCGTGTTCCCTTTCCCATAACAACTGTCCCCAGGTGTTGTTTCCTATTACTTAACCAATGGAGAGAAGTGTCAGTCCGATGGACCAATAAAATACCTTTTTAGTGCAGCAAGTTATAAAAGAAACTGTTAGAATTATAAATAAAACCTTCTTTCTCTTCTGACAACTATATAGAGTCAATCTATTTTCATGTCCTACCGTAACAGGCATACAGACACTTTGCCAAAGAATCAATGGTGCCACAATTACACATCTATTTTTCATAAAAATCTTTCAGAAGAATAGTGCTGGTTTTGCCAGCTTTGGTTATCCACAAAGCTAGTGACAAGTTCTAGCCAAAGGCACGCACATCACAGGGCATAGAAGAGGAAGTGATTGGTATTCAAGGCCAGGGAGTGAGAAGTGAGTAAACTTCGTAATGATTACACTGGGAATGGGTAAACTCAATTTCAACTGCAGGGATACAACAACGTTTTTTGAACTGAGACCAAAACCTTGAAATAGCATCTATCTCCAAACCAGCTAGGCAGCATCAGGCCAGAAGCCATATGTTACCTCCTTAGGGTGCCTCAGACTTCTGCAGATGGAAAATGAGGTTACTTCAGTTTCCTTAGCATTGTTATTTTATGAACAGCAGCATTTAAAAACCATGATCCTAGACAAAAGCCCCAGCATGATACATGCCAAAGAACCCAAAATAAAATGATTTTCCCAACCTATAAGAAACGTCAAGCCAAATAATGCACACAACCCATGTCTGCTTAATCCCATCCTCTTCTGATGAAACCACCACATAAAACAGAAAGTGTGATTTACAGGTGTAATTTTAAGAGTGGATTAAACACAATAATTATCCACTATAGAGATGAAGATAATTAAAACTTTCTTTTGCCATCAGTATCATCACAATTCAGAAAAGTAAAAGTAGTCCACAGTATTTATTTCTCTGTAGTCATACCGAATTGACCATCTGTTCCCTTTTCCCCCTAGAAATCAGCAGCAAGTCAAAATATTATGCAATTCAACAAGAGCTGAGCCCTGAAGAAATTGCCCAGAAGTGGAGTGTGGCTGAGGAGATGCTGAAGGAGATCAAACATCGAAAGCCTTTCACTAATCAGAGGCAACTTGCAGACAAGGAGGAAAATGCAGCAGAGGAGTGTGAGTTTTAAGTCATTTTCCTTTCAGCCATGTGCTGATGCTCAGCTGGCAAGGGCTGAGCAGCTCTGGGTGTACTTCTGAGCCCCTGGGGAGGACCAGCAGGCACTTGGCAAGCACCAGCTGGTGTGCTAGAGATGCTGCTGCTCCCAAATTCCTGCCCTATGTCCCTGCTGGTGCTTGGTGCTCCTCATGGCAGAATGGGGAGAAAAAAGTCTGTGCGTCTGTGTGTGCCTGTGCACTGCAGCACCTCAACAATAGCTGCTTAGGAAGGGTCATGGCAGGGCTGGAACTGCTCATGTGAACATCTTCCCCCCTGCCAGCTCTGCTGTGGGGACAGCAAACACCAGCAGAGAGAGAAAAACTGCTGGCATGGGAAAGAGTGGCAGCCTAATTCTCACAGCTTAGTGAAAATGAGTCAGAACATGAGGCATAAAGACTGCCTTCTCCAGAACAGCCTGCCTAGGTTTAACAATGAAACACAAATGAAAAGCAGGGAAATACAGACCTAGTTTCTTTTAATAAAATATATTTCAGAGGGGGAATTAATAGGATTAAAATGAAATAGTAAAATGAGAGGCACCTTTCCTTCCAAAAAGAGAAGGGAAAAAATCTAGGTATATGATCCCTCAAGTGAGCTTTACAAAATGTGTTTTACTGTCACCTGAGTAAACAGCACAGAAATTGCTGTATAGGTAAGTTTTGCCAGAAATCCAAGCTTTGGATTTATTGGCCTCTCATTTTTCTCCCAGTGCTACAGCAAATTGAAGCATTTCACGAGAAGTACAATGACACCAGATCCCTGGTAATTGATGTACTGGAGCAGCTCAGCGAACAGGATGTGAAGCTGTCAGACCTGGAGGAAGCATTAGACGAGGCGCTTGACTATGTTATACAGACAGAGGATATAAATAAGGGAAACACAGCCAGGCTCCAAAGGCAGGAGGTACTGTGCACTACATTTATCATAAGTGTTGACTGTGAACACTCCATCTCTGCCATTGCTTAAAATAGTAGATTACACACAATTTAGGTTCAGGAATCACCACACCAAAAAAGAATTTCTTGGACCACTCAGCAGGATGAGTTTGACTTTTCTGTTCTAACAAACAACTTGTGCAAGTGCAAGGTACTGCTATCTATTTGTGGAGTGCCAATAAATTAGAAGTTTTGGCACATCATGCCTCATCAGACCAAGGAGGAGATGGATACTTATGCCTAGACTAGAAAGGCATGTTACTGTAAAACCCAAGAAGCTTGAAATTTCATGTAGCACGGCTACTATAAATATTGTGGTGGGATTATTTCATCTGATTATGTTCTGACTTATAATGTGGGTTGGCTCATGTTCACAAAACTAATTCTATTCTGAGAAAACACTTATAAAGACTCTGCACTGCATTTGTGCCTTGGACTGAGTGCATTCATACTGTCTGATCCAAACTTCCTCTGAATCACTTTAAACAAAATGCATCCCCTTATTTTTAGGAGGAGTAGATGGTTCTCCTTGAATTTTCAAGCCCAAATCCATTGTCTAACTGCTCCACAATAGGTACTTTGAAACTGGGTTTCCTACTTGCTAGGTTAACTTGCTAGGTTAGCTATAAGGCTGCAACAGTTTTGCCCTATGTCCTGTCCAAATGAACAATTTCAGGGTTTTGAACAAAGTAACCACCCTGGAGGAGACCTCAGAGGCGACCTGTCCCCTGCAGCCTGGAAGTGGGGCACCTTTGCCTGTAAGCAGCAGCATTAGGTTCAAATCCTGCATGGATTTCTGAAGAGAAAACTGAATTTTCACATTTCATATCCCAGAAAAGTATCCAACCCATCAGCCAAACCAAAGAAACTATTTTTTTCTCTTCACAGCAGTTTTGTGACTCTTTCCCTGTTTTCATAAATTTCTTTTAAGAAATGCAAAACCAGAATATCCTACCTAAAACTTCTCATTTATTTCTTCAGCAAGGAAAAAGACTACAAAGAGAACAATTTGGGGCCACTCAAAGGAAACTGTTTTCCTTTCAATGGCTGAAATTGTTTGTATTCTGGAGGAGAGGGCATTAGTGAGCAATTTTGTGATTTGAAGAATGATCCCACAAATTCAGCCCAGCCTCTGAGCTTCAGAGCATCAGTGACTGAGTTTTGATTTCTTGAATTTTGCAGTGCTAGAAGTTCATGCTGATATGGAAGGTCTAAGAATTCAATAGAGAAATCAGGCATGCTCCTCTAGGGACTCATTTCACAAGAGCTTGAGATCCTTAAGTACAAAGCCTCTTCTGTTCTTCTATGGTGTCATAACTACAGTGCCAAGCTGCAGCTTGTCTCAGTTACGAAGCAAAGCCTGAATTGTGTAGTTGCATTTGTTCACTGTTTTTTAACCATTTGGATCTCCATTATTACTCACAATGAAGGCAGATGCTGTACAAAAGAGATTGTTCACATTGGCTTTACTACTGACAAGGAAAAGAGATCTCTGTACTCTAGATTTAAAAAACACTCTAGAAAAAAATAGTCTCCAGTTGAATATGAAAAATCCATGTTTAATTTGTTTGTGCCGTGCACTGACTAATGCATCCTTTCAATAGCTTCTTAGGCTGTAATATAAAATAAAATTAATATTTTTTAATCATCCAACATTTCTTTCAGAAAAAACAAACAAACAAACAAACAAACAAAAAATAATTCACATCATAATATGTAGCAATTAGACATGTCTTGGAAAATCAGACTTCAGATATGACTAAGTCTATTTAGTTCACCACTATCTTTTAATTAACTCTAGCATATTTAACAAAAATTATTAACACTGCATTTTATCAATGCACAAATGGTATTGGATGTGATTTATGTTTTGAGCTTTCTTTTTAGAAACAACATAAGAAGATAAAAGAGCAAATGGATGAAGTGAACAGCATTCTGCTCAGTGCCACAAGTATTTTGGAAGGACCACAGAAGGTCAACTCTGAGTTAAGTGAAGTAATAAAGGTAGGTGCCTCAGTGGTTTGTTTAAATGATGCATCCTAATTTTTTGAAGTCATATGTTTAGATCACTAATGGAAAAACTCTCCTTTAGATTGCTTCAGTGAAACGGTGGTTGATATTCACTGAAAAAGCAGATGATTTTCTTGGATGAAAAGCTCTGTTATTACAATTTACTGCCTAAAAATAGTTCTAGTATAGGGGCATGTTACAGTGTCAAAGCTTAATGGAAGATTTTGCTGTAGAGTTCTCAATTATTTCATTTCAAGCAGCTGCCAAAAGATATTTTGATAAAAGACTGCATTTTAGGCTAAATTCCTTTCCTAGTGCCTATGACTGAACATGGAAGAACACTAAAGATCCCAGATATCAGCATTAAAACCAGGCACTGTGTCAAACATATGTATTACCAGATTGTCATAAAGAAATCCTTCCCTGGAACTATAGACTACTATCCAGTGTTTTAAATCAGATATAGTGCTGAAGGAAATTTTTGGAAATTTTAGGGGTTTGGCTTTTCTATTAAAAGATGAAGAAAATAAAACTGGGGATTTGCTAACTAAAATATTTAGCAAAGCTGCTTTCTTCCTTCATGATTTATTTTAAAATTTTGGAACAGTTGAAGAAAAAATAAAATTTTCCAGACGCATTCATTTTGGTCACCATTGCCCACTTCTTGACACAAAAGCAAGTATCAAAGTCCTTAACTTTTCTTTGAAAAAGTAATTTGAGAAAACAGAAAGACATCTTACTTTGTAACCATCCCTGTGATCAAGCAGTATGCTGGGGTTTTTCTCTGGTGTTTTGTGCAAAAAAAAATTGCTGCAGTTTATAATTTTGGGTTCCCCACAGAGGATGTTCACACTGCAGGGAAAGAAGTACTATGCAACCATCATATATTGTCCATCCTCATCAGCAAAAGAATTTTCACATTTCACTCATTCATCCTTTTTCCCCTCTCTCAGTTTCATCCATTTTCATGTACTTTAAAACACATTTATAATCTTCAAATGCATCAACAAGAAGGGAAATGCAGGCCATTTGGTCTTTCCACAATTATTTCATATAAGGAAGAAACATGGCTAAGGCAAACTCCTTCTCCTTGCCTATACATACATAGGTAGTATTTAGGTGGACTGATTTGTAGGAGACTGAGTGGGATGGCTCTGGGACAGTGGGGAGGAGAGACCTCTGGAGTCCAAGGCAGCTCTTGAAACGTGGTTTATTGCATAGGTCGTGGGTGTTAGAGCTTTGCTTCAGCTGCCAACCACAGCTGAAGTGTGCCCTGAGAGAGAGAGGTGGGGAAGGGTAGAGAGTGAGGTAGAGAGAGAGAGAGACAGGTAGAGAGAGAGGCAGAGAGAGCCAGAGATAGGTACAGAGAGAGAGCTAGAGAGTCTGAGATAGAGATAGGTAGAGAGAAAGAGCGCTAGGTAGAGAGAGGTAGAGAGCTAAGTTCCTGTTACAATACATTATATCTGTTTCTGCGTTGAATATTCTGATTTACACTAACCAACCAGTACAAGACACGAATCCTATAGAATTTACATACAGCCTATAAGAACTACAGTATTACCATATGTGTTACATTTTAAACCCTAAAAGCTGATTCCTAGCCCCTTTTTTCCTCCCTGCTACTTTTGGTGAGGTTCCTCCAACCTTTGAACCCTTGGCATCCCCCTATTTTCCAAGGGTATTGTTCAATCAAGGGAGATGCTTCTTCAGCTGGCTAAGCCATTGTCTTTTTCAGTTGTTCAGTAACTAATGGCTTGGCATCTCAGAACTCAAAGCTCGCCTTCCTCTCAACTTCGCTTATAGGTTTTATATTTTCAAAATCTTTTGCTAAGGAATCATATTTATAAGGCTCTTCCCCAACACTGATTTACAAATTAGACTAATCCAAGATGTCTTAGCATGAGGAATCTCTCTGTACAAGGAGGCAGAAAAGGGACCTCACTCTGAAAGGCTTGTCATTTGGCACAATTCTGGAGCAAACATACAAGACATATAGTAAGACTTTTACCATGTTTCTTTTTTATTTTATGCATCTCTATCCAATGCCTTCTTAAGTGATTTCTGGAATTTTTGTTGATTTTCATCTTCCTGCATTTGTCGCCCTACTGGCATTCACCATTAGATCTTTCATCTTTTTCTCTTAAAAATGTAAAATAAAACAACTATAACAGAAATAAAGGAACATTATAATAACAAAAAGGGTAAAATAAAACATAATAACCAAAATACAGACTTGACTTTTTGCAATTTTCATCTTCTTTCCTTCCTTCTCTGTTTCGTTCAGAATGCATCAGGGTTCTACGCAGAAATAGATGGAGCAAAAAAGGAACTGCAAGAAAAAATAGCCAACCTGTCGCTGTTTGATGATGATTTGGTAGAAAAGGCTATGCATCATGCACATAGCCTAAGAAGCCTTGCTGATGAGCTGGACGGGTAAAATTTAACTTCAGCAGACTCTGTTCATACAAGTGCCACTTACTGAACAGCTAAAAAGACAAGCAAAAACACAGAGACAATAAATAGGCACTAAACAAATCAGCGTTACGTCATGTGTAGAAGGACTTGCCACAGTCCATAGAGAGCAGCTGAAGTTGAGCTAGGCAAAATCTATGAAACTTTTAAAAGAATAAATATATATCTTGCATTACATTCTCTCTAGCCTAATTGGGCATGTTCTCCTCTTTCTATAGCAAAAGAATAGGTAAGGTGGATTAGTGAAAAGTAGAATAATACAGGCAACATTAAATAGGGTCTGCAGAAACTGCTCATGTCAGTAAGTTCGTGTACACTAAAAAAAATGTTTAGCATTAGAGAGCACAAAATGAGCTTTGAGATAATTTTATTCCAAGAACAGTTTTACAGATGGAGTAGTTCTGATGCTCAGTAGATTGTGTCCCAATAAAACTGGCTCACAATAACATCAAAAACTTATTGTAAGTCTTTCTATTTTGCTGGAAGATACTTAATGCATCAACGTTGCACCAATTTACTAAAATATCACTTCTAGATAAATTTAATGATTTTATTTGCAATTGGGACTATCCATGGAAAAAATACTCCTGTAAATGAATTCTTAAATAAAATATGCCACCAAATCCTACCTTAAGTAATATCATGGGCATATGCTTTTAGAAGATAAGCTTACAATACTCTTCAAATATACTATCTAAATACCAGTTGTTTCTTAATATCCGCATGCCCTAGATAGGGGATTAAAATAGAGGAAAAAAATAACAGATGGATTTCTTTTATGGAACTGTAGAAAGCTAACATCTGAAACTGTTCTATAATGACATACAAACAACAGAAACATAAAAACCAAACAATACATTCAGTCTGAGATCAGCTAACTAGGGACAGCAGACTAACTTGAAAGAAAATACCCCATATGGCTAGCCTTACTCCCTTACCAAAATAATTTAAAAATTATTACCAAGTCCAACACATTAGGAATTTCACAAAAAGCAAACAAAAGTAATTACAAAATACTCAGATGGAACAATCCTGACTCTATTATATGTTGAGAAGATTGTCCTGCAGTGAAATTTTAATCATTTAAAACATTTAGCCTGTCTTCAAAACATCTTGGTTTTATAGGTTAGCTTTATTAGCCTGTTGGGCTTTTATTTGATAGAGTTTATTGTTTTGCCTTAAGGGAATTCAGCAGAAAATTCTTGCAGTAATGCTGAATCTGGAAATTTAATAAACCCTCTGTGTGCAAGCACTTTGAAGTGAATGTACACATGTGCAAATACATCTATATTTAGATTTTATTTCTAAATATACTTTGAAACCTGCTTATCACCAGAACATTAAAAATGGTATTTATTCAAAATTGTTAACAGATGAATGTTGAGCCCTGAACTATCTTCTGTTTGAAATCTCCCCTGAAGACCAGTTAGCACCTAATACACAGATCAAAACCATGCCATCAAAGGTTTCATCCAGTTTTTATATCTAACTTCCTGCAAATTTTCATGACTAGGAGTAGCTCTTCATCTGATTCTCCCCCTTTTCTCACTTACCTTTGGAAAATATAAACAGGACAGTGACACAGCTATCCTGGTCACTGGCACACAGAGGTCTTTCCATTCATGGATAGGAATTATTTCTAAAGAAGATAGATAGACCTGTTATTCTATTATTTATGGAATATCTAATCTAGATTTTTAAAAATGGTAAAAGTTGAGTAGTCATTTGTTGCTGCTCGCATAAATATTAAGGGCAAAATTCTCAGAGTTAAATGACAAGGAAGAGTCCTCTATCCACACCGTTTTCACCTGCTTCAGATTGATCAAACACAATGAAGAGAATACCAGTTAGGCCAAGTACCTTTATGTGCGTGATTATGTAGCCAGAAACTACATTGATTCAGTTTGGCGTCTTTCACCTTTCACTCTCCTTTTCACAGGAATTTGTATGGTGTTGATTCAAATGGTTTGGTACAAAGGGCAATCAACGCCTCAAATGTGTATGAAAACATTGCTGGTTATATCGAAGAAGCCAATAAAGTTGCATTGTTGGCACTGAACACAACAAACCGGGTCAAGGATGTAAGTCATTTTCATAATACCAGCTTTTACTTTGCGATGCTTCAGGGTCTTCAGGCACCTAAGTGTAAAGAAAAAACAAATCTAGCTTAGCTGGTAGCATTGAACTTCTCACTGCACATTTTTTTCCTTTATTATTTCCGGAATTAAATCCCATATAGCTAATTTTTCTGGCCTAGACACAAGTCCAGACTGAAGTCTCCTGGTATTTGAAAAGACACAAGAGGTTCTTCTGTCCCTACCCCATAGGGTGATGCTGCTCTGTGTTGTTACTCATATTAAGACACTTCTGTGAAATTACAGACAACTCCCTACTCCTGTAGGAACCTGATCAGGCATTTAGTGCTTGAGTCCTCCTACTTCACTCAATGCCATGTGGCAGCAAATGTGATCAAGACATCACTGAGCCTCATAGAAAATCAGGTTGAAATGGGACAAAGCCCACTCTTACGCTCAGTATAGGGAGTAGGATGCTAATATTTCTCCGGCCTTACTGTTCAAAAATACTTTACATATTTTTTGTATGCCTATAGATAACAATCTGCATACATGCTATTTATTAGTGAGATAGCAAGAGGATTTGGGTATATTAAAGGGGTCTGAACCCCGGAGGGCTGAGGGATTTCAAGACCAGCGCTCAGTTTCCAGCATACTGCTGCAGACTGCAGCAGCAAGGCAACTTCCCACAAAGTGAAAGCATTCATCACTTATCTGAGATGACAGTAGAAATGAACAGTCACAGTGCCTAAATAACATGCAGCATTTAGTCATATTGACTAAACTGGAGCTGATAAATTAAGATTTTCTCCATCTTTGTTACTTAGTAGTGTTGTTTGGAAAACCATACATTTCTCTAAACTTTCTTAAAACAGAAAATTTTGCTTTTCAGACTTTTTTCCAATCCAACTGCCAATCTCAAATGTTAGCAAAGCAAATGAAACTGCAGTGACTTTGCAGCTGCATTTACATGCAGTAACATATTGTCCACAGTTAAACACAATAAAGTGGAATATTTGATAAGGATTACTCTGACTTTCTTTTTTGGAACATGCTTGTAGGCTGCAGTTGGAATTGATACTCAGGTCATTTACCATAAAGGTAAAAGTGAAGAACTTCTCATCCGAGCCATGCAGCTACAGCGGACAGCACATGACAGTAAATATACATCCTTTCTACTTTCCCAACCAGCTTACAGCCATGCACATTATAATAAATTTCAGAAGCACATCACTAAGCAGAACTACTGCTGTAATAGAATATGTTATTGATTTAATTTCCCACACAAAGTACTCAAAATGGCCTTGGGCACAGTTTGAGTAGCTCACGTTTTGCCATCCTACTAGATACTGATAGTTTATTTCATTCATGAAAAGCCTATTTCAGATACAACTACCATTTTAATATATGACCCTGCAAACTGTTGTTCACTGGTAAATATACTCAATTAAGTAGTTTAATTAAAATCAAATCACAGCAGCTTAAATGTTCAGAAAGCTGGATTTCACCAGTGGAGGGTAATAATAAATGTTAAAGTAGTTTGGCTTTTCTTCACTGTAATTGAAAGAAAGATCTAGAATTACAGGATTACCTTTTAAATTTTTCAGGATCTTTTGAGTTCCTTAAAACTATTCCTGTGTACCAGTTGCAGCTATTCTCAGCACTTCTGGTAAAGCAAAGAAAAAGAATACTGACTGAAACACAGCTCTCCAGATTTCTGGAAGAAACCCCATGGCAAGCAGGGGTGCTGCAGGGCTGTTTTTTCCTTTAGATTATGTAAAGTCAAGAGTGCATGTCCTAAATTAAAAGAGGCCATGGTACACTGCCTATGATATATAAAATGCCTCACGACATACCTCCCCAGGATTGAATTTACCTTTTAATGAGGTCACTTTGATGCCCCTCAGCTGTATCTCCCCTTTTCTCCCAACAGGCAGTGGTTATACCATTGCAGACACCAGCTGGCAAGTCAACGGCACTTTTGCCAGAGTGAATGCCCTGCGGAGCCAGCTGATGAGAGCCATCACAAAAATGCAGTCAGCAGAGACAGGTTGGAAGAGGAACTTCAACTTTGTGATGCTTTATCTTCATAAATTCTTCATACTCTTTATCTTTGAATATTGATATGAAGTTGCTACTAAGAGTTCAGCAATGTGGACACTTATCAGAGTTTGACTGAAACTGCTAGACCCAGATATCAAATATCCAGCTTTAACACTTCCAGAATGAAATTTGTGTTTTGTCATTGAAATTGTTTAAATTCTTCTCAAACCTTGGGCTGGTCTTGCTGTGATAGAGTTAATTTTCTTCCAGTGGCTAGCATGCGGCTGTGTTTTGGATTTGTGTTGAACAGGGAGTTGATAACATAGAGATGTTTCTGTTACTGCTGAGCAGGGCTTACACAGAGCCAAGGCCTTTCCTTCTTTTCATAGTGTCATGCTGGTGAGGGAACTGGGGATGCATGGGAAGATAAGAAGGAGCACAGCCAGGACAGCTGACTCCAACTGACCAAAAGAATATTCCCTTCCATATGACATCATGCTCAGTGTATATAAACTGGAGGGAAGAAGAGAAAAGGGAGGGGGAAGACAGACAGTGGGAAGGGACAGGACACACAACACACTTGAATTTTTGAAAGAGTTCATTTCCTATCATTCTCTATTTGTTCTGTAGCAGAGGCCAGAGAGCGTTTGGAGCAAGCTCAGCTGAAGACTGTAGAGGCTGTAAGTGCTACCACAACAATAACACAGGCTACAACCCCCATGGATGAGAATGTGAGGTTGTGGTCCCAAAACCTGCAAGACTTTCAGCAAAATTCAGAGGCATATGACAGTGCTGTGCATTCGGCTGGGGATGCAGGTATGGTGACCTGAAGTTTTCCATTTCTCAGTGTTAAAAAATCAGGGAATCATTGCAATAAGTTGTTGTATGAATTTTTTAGGTTGCATATTCATCACATATAATCTAATTTTACCTCCATGAAAATTTTCAAAACTTAGCAGTTGACTAGGACTTGACTATGTTTTAAAAACATTGGATACTCAGAGACTCCCAATAATTACTTAAACACTTAAGTGCTGAAAACATACTGACTTCTAATCCATTTTTATCAGGGTACCAAGGGCACACTGAATGGTAAACAGATTGTTTAAACACTTCTTGCTCTTATGGTTGGTGATTTAGGGTTTTTTGTTTGTTTGTTTTTTAATATTGAGAGGCATTTGAAAACAGAGCCCTTTTGTCCTCAGGAGTGCAAACATGGAGAAGAAATGGTGTCTCACTTGATGAGCTTGTAGTCTAAACAAAGGGGTCAAAGAGGATAAAGGAGGAAATTTAATATTTAAACAGGCTGATTTCTGGAGAAGCTTGTAAACATCACATTAATTCCACTTTTATTATTGGAAACACTGGAAACACTGGAAAACTTTTTATAAAAAATTTAAGGCAAATAAGACAAAAGAAAAGCTAAGGCAGACTACAAAATGAAATGAAGATGATAGGCAAGAGTAGAAAAAGAAACATGAAGATGAAGCTGAAATGAAGTGACTGTAGAAAGAAGGAAAAGAACAATTGGGGAAGAAAATAATTAATCTAGAAATGAAAACATTTGGAATAAAAAATTTATTACAGCACCACTCCTTATTGCTCCATGTATTCTTGACTGTGCTTAGGAGGCTCACTAATCCTACGATATTTATGGCTAGGGAGGTTGGAAATCAGGAACAAGTAATTTCCTTCACACATTTGATGATACCATCACCTGCAGACCTGTTCAGTGATGTCTTGCCTCCTAAAAGTGCTCCAGAGAAAGTCCGTAATTTCATTGACTCTGTCCCCAGAGAGCCTGAATCTCAGATCTACTGCCCTAAATCCCTTCTCCTTCTGCCAGGAAGTTTGCAACTCAAGGGTCATTTAACTGCAAATGGTGGTATGAGCACAAAACCCAACATTGCTTCTAGTGTTCCAAAGTCACAGTCTTCCCTCTCAGCTGGGTAATCCCAAGAGTCATGCTATTTTCAGAATTCCATGATCAGTAAGACCCTTACCCCTAGTATATTTTTGGTGAAGTGCTCCCAAGAACTGGTATAGAAGTAGTTCCCTTCACAAGAAATTCAGTGCTATTGAATATCTCAATTTCTGGCTCCAGAACTGGAGGAAACTCAGATTTCTCTGATCTTTTCTTCAAAAGGGAAGGGTGAACATCTCCCTCTGGGAATGGGTAAGCTCACTGCTAGTCACTGCACAGAGCTCCAGAAGAGTGTAGTTAATATAACCACACTTGGATTGGATTGCATTGCTGTAAAACATTTTTGATCACCACAGAGCACAGTTTAGGCTATGGGCTGTGATTAATATGTAAAATAATGCAAATGTGGATATGATTGGCCTCCCAGGAGGGAATGGTATGATGAAAAACATCCAAGAGAAACAGTGAGCCATAGCTTACACATGATGGTTTCTGGTTTTATTTACCTTTACACTTGATTTACATTTAACATTTTCCCATGCCAGCTTGGTAGGTAGATCAGCCAGACAGACTGCATTTGGCTCTTCATGCTCAAAATGCCAGCAGACATTCAGGATTCAAAAAAATCTGCTCATACTAGCTCTTGTACTGGAGGAATATTTCCATCAGCATTTGAGGTGCTCTGTAAGAGTGAACAGATTTAAAACAGCCCAGCTCTCCCTTGGGTTATGTTCCCAAAATGGAACAAGAGCAGGTCCTATGTGACGTGCCTGGAAAAATGTCTTCTCTGCGATGGTGAGTTTGCAGGTAGGGAGTCACCTTGAAAATACTTGCTCATATCCAAGCTCCTGGAGGGCCTACTGACCACAAACTAAGAGTTGGAGAGATGCTAATATGCAACCTACAGCAAAGTATGCCCTAGTACATTTGTGAAGGAAGCTTTTCCATGGCATTTTTGTTCTGAAGGTATTTGATTTGTTTGTTTAAAGGCATGTTGAAGTGTTTTTGCCAGAAAGATCAGGTGGATATAGCTGAGAAGGGAGAACAGTGCATCACAGGAGGCTGGCACAGGTAGTGCTCCAGACAGATGTGATTGTGATTCACAGCCCAGGAAAACAGATGTAGACATGCCAGGCATGGTGGAGTGTTCCCAGATCAGCTGTATATTCTGCCAGGAGAGGTTGATCTGACAGGAGGAATGTCCATCAAAGTCCAAAGGAAAGACACAACAAATGTTCAGACAGATGCCTGGAACACCAAAACACCTGATCTTCAAGCCAATAACACTACCAGAGCAGCTGAAGCCTCTAAGCAGGCGTGTCTGCACTGTCCTTGAATAAAACTTGCACTCGGTGTTTGGAAGGGTGAGAGCATGTCTTGGCTGTGCAGTTTCTCTGAGAACAGTCCCTGTTGCCATTGTGTAGGGAACTGATGGGCTTCAGCAGAGAGGGTGGAAGACAGTTTGAGAAGGAAAACATGAAAGGGGAAAGTGTCTGGAAGGTTATAGCCCAGGTATTTCTTCCTTGACAATTTACCTTCTATTCTTTTTTTATATTTTATCACTGGGTAGGACTAATTTTCTTTTCCACTCTCACCTTCATCCCAAAGACAAAAATAAAAATCAGTGTTCTTCTGTGTTGAAGAATGCCATTTTAAAGGTCAAGAGGAAGAGATTTATACTGAGATTTCACAATAGTTCTAGTAGTTACAGATGTTAGTTTTGTGTTTTCATGTTATAGTAGCATTTCAAGTTTAATACATCAAATTTCAAACAGAAAAGTCAGATTTTAAGATATTGAATCAAACACAATTCCAATTCAGTTGTAGATTATTAAAAAAAAAAAAGTGGCTGCAATTTGCTAAATCATTTTCTGAGATTGCAATATTTTTGCCTTAAAAAAGGAAAAAGGTAAAGAAAACTTCCTATAAGCTGATCTGCGTTTTGTTGGTGTTTTTTAAGTAGAAAAATTAACATATTCTGGCATCACCATTTTACCCAAAATTTACTGTAATTCTTTGAGGATTCATTAAAATCAAGATCTTTTAATGTACAATAAGCTTTATACAGATCACCTGCTTACTAACTCCCACTACATAAGGCCTTTCAGGACTAAATGGGAAAAACTGGAGGGTCTAAAGTTCCACTCCTAGACTGAATTTGGAAAGTAAAACACAAATGAAAACAGCCAAGCAGAGACAGGATAGGACTGACAAATACAGATTTGTCACTCTATCCAAAAACAAGCAGACCTGTGGGATTCCATGGAGTCTTCTCATACTCTGGGTTGATATGAATGAGGCTGAGGCTTATTCAATGCAGACTGGAAGCACAGAAAAGTGATTGGAGTCTGCTCCTCCCCCCCTCCTCCCTCATGTATATTTTTAATACAGTCTCCTATATCTGACGATTAGCCCCTTTACCTGCCCCTCTGCAGTCTTCATCCAGAAATGTTCACCGCCAGGTTGGGTGGGGCTCTCAGCAATGTGGTCCAGTGCAAGGTGTCCCCTGCCCACAGCAGGGGGGTTGGAACCAGGTGATCTTTAAGGTCCCTTCCAACACAAGCACTTCTATGAGTCTCTGACGAAGGTAAAAATATGACAGGAAGAACACAAGAGCAGGTGGATGTAAGTTGACAACACCTAAAATATAACTTTAAACCCTACAAATCTGGTCTTAACCTTTACAGTGAGTCCATGTCATTAAAATTATCTCTGAATGCTGGATCTTTCTTGTATGCATGTAGCTTGCAGTTAAAATCGCATTTCATTATACTCAGCTACTTGTACCTACATTTAATTAAAGATGAAAAATGATGTGATGTGTAAATATCCTTCAAAGGGCAGCATGTCATTGGAATCTGATGTGATGAAATTGGATTATAATTAAGGGTAGTTATTTTTCCTTCTTGATAATTTTTCTGCTTATCTGCTTGGAAAAGGACTTCTCTCACTTTGAACACGAGAGAGCCCCTGCATCTCCCTGATGACACTTGCACATGTTCCACCAGAAGACACAGCAGCAAAAGACCAAAGGTCCAGGACTCTAATTCATGACCCCTGGCAGATGTGGGCAGGAAAGCTAACAAGGTTACCAATCACAAGGGGCTGGGGCAGCTACTAAGCACAGTTTAGGTGCATGCACGTCATCATCATCCAAGACCTTCTATTGTTGTACACCACAGTCCTCTTACCACAGCATGAAATTGGCAGTGTTTCCATCATGAGAGTGGACTGTGAGCCACAAACAAACACATCTCCTGTGCAGCCACTGCTGCTATCTGGATGATGACCTCTGGGAGACATGCATCAGTGAAAGCTGAGGAAAACAGGCTATATATCTCCCCTACAGTGAATTTGAAAAGCTCATGAACCATAACTCTCAGATGCAGTTCCCAGGTCAGCCACAGATATCAAGTGAGATGCTGAACAAATAATCCTTCTGCTCCACTTGCCATAGCTGAAAATTAGGCTTAACATTCATTTGTCTTGAAGGAAGATTAAAAGTTTAAAGCTCTTAATGTTTGCAGAGTTCTTTGAGGAACACATTACAGAGGTAACACACCACAGTATTACCTATGAGTCCTAAGAAAACACAGCGTCCTTTTTTCAAACTTATTTCCAAAAATTTTAGCAATACCAGATTCTTAGAAATCACTATCCTTTCTGAAATCACTGCGTCTCACACATCATCATTACGACTTGGTCAGAAAGCAGAAGAAGATGGATGAGCTAACCCAAGAGGATAGCGTGGAATATTCTTGATGCAAAACAGTCTTTCTAAGAGGTTAAAAAAAAAAAAAAAAAGCTGTCTCCTTTCTTCTAACTGCAGTGAAGAAACTTACAGAAGTTTTCCCTCAACTCCTGGAAAAACTGCGCAGAGTAGAACAGAAGGCACCAGCAAACAATATTTCTTCCAGCATCCAGCGGATCAGAGAGTTAATTGCTCAAACCAGGAGTGTAGCAAGCAAGGTAAAACTTTTGGTTTTGGTTAGTAGTGCTAATAATCAATTCTTACTATAATCTCCATTTTCTCAGGCTATGTTAGAAGCCTAAACCTGGACATTGTCCCCTCCCCAAAACTGGATGAACAAAGCACATTGAAGGTCATTAAAATCTTTACAGTTACTATTTCCAAGCATTTAATATTATCACAGCATTCATGGTAGACTGCTGTTACTGCAGTAGCACTAGACAATAAAGATTTGGGCACAATGTACAAGATGGCCAGAACAACAAAACTGAATTACCTACTGTTTGTAGGTAAATTACCTACGAAGCCAATTACCATGAGTAATAATTACAGCAATTGAATGCAAGCTTTTCTGAGACAACAGCATCTCTTTTTTGAATTAATTTTCTGGAGGATAAGAGAATCCTTGGCTCACACATATTTAACAGAGAGAAAAACACTTTCATTACCATACATAAATAATGAGGGTTTTTTCTCTAACAAGAAAACCAAGGTCAAGTATATTTGAATTCATTCAGAGAAATAAAAAATTCAGTGTGTTATTGTATGTTCACAGTGCTGGAATATAACTTGGAAAAATCAGTTTGTGTGTAGTGCTTGACTGTTCTTTAAAATGTATTTTGTGATGCAGGTATACTGTGTATAAACCTGAAAACATTACTTCAGTTACATTGAAAGCATTTTGAACTAAAATGAACAGTTTTACAAATTTATTAGCATCTCATAAATGCCACTGTGGATTCAATGATAAAACAGGATTACTAATGAACAGAAAATGGTCATCCTACTCCCAAAGCAAAGAACTAAATTATGGGCAGAAGTTTTATAGCCGTGTAAGAATTTCATTATGTGCCATACATAATAATGTAACCCTGATTCAACTAAGCACACATCTATCTCCCACTGAAATGTAATTTACTTCATAAATATGCTTAAGCAAAGTTTATTAGGGTCTTTAATTGATTTTAAAATAACTTCCTCCATATTCTTTACAGTGTCTTCCCGAAAAGATTGTTACAAACACAGAGTTTTGCATGCCAATATACAGGTGCCCACTCCACTCTTGCAGTAAGCAAGGCTGCTGGCTCAGTATCATTACACCTTAAGTAATGACCCCAGGCAAGAACATGTGTCTCACTTTGCACATTTGCTACTGCAGGTCCAAGTTTCCATGATGTTTGAAGGCCAATCAGCTGTTGAAGTCAATCCAAAGATCAACGTGGAAGAACTGAAATCTTTCACTTCTATGAGCTTGTACATAAAGCTTCACAAAGACAACCCACAAGTGGCAGCCTCTCCAGACAGATTCATTTTGTACCTTGGAAATAAAAATGTAAGAGAATAACCTAGTTAATTTTTATGCATATATTTAAAAAAATTAAATCAGTTTGAAATTTATTTGCCCTCAGTTTTTCCTCTCACTGTTTCTTTGTGTTTCAAAATTAGAGGTGTCTACTCTAAGACCATCATTGATTTTGTGACAAGCAAAGAGCAAGCATTCCTGAGACCCCTGTCCTTGAGGCTTGTCACCCCAAACAATGAGGGATTCTCTCTAAAAAGCAAATTCGACTGCCAAACAGTGTACTGCTTTGATTGTCACTGCTGTGAGCCACAATTGCTATCTCCTCTGCCAATACCAAGGTGCTCTGAAGCAGTTAATGTCACCTGCCTGGCTTCTGTGAGATATGCTTTAATCAGTTTATGCTGCTGACAGTGTCAGTTTCAAATCTCTGAGGTCACAGGCCCACAAGATAAGCAGGCTCCTTTATCTGTGGCTTGTGCTGCTGTTGTACACTCTGTGTACACTACTTTGAAATAACTATTCTTTAAACTGTGGTTCTGAAAAGAAAAAAGTCACTACTCACAAGCCAGGTATCATTCTGGCAATCTATTACTTGGGCAGGGAAAAAGGCAGGCTTTCATTTTTAAGCTTTCCTAAAAAGAATGTCTACTGAATATAAATCAAGTGAAATGCCTCTTGGCAGAATATTTAATTGCAGCATAATACTTAGGCTTTAGACTATTTCCTGCACGTGGCACTGCACACTAAATAATGATGAACAGCTTCCCATTGAACATGACTAATTCATGGTCATCAGAGATCTCATGACCTTGAATTTACCTCAGACAAAATGGATATAATGTAAAATATCAGAGACTTTTTTTTCTGTACAGTTTTATGTGGTGAAAGTGACCAATTAGAGAATGAAGGCTTTGTTTCTATTTAAATTGCTTTTGGTAATATTTAAAGGTGTCATTCTGTTTATCAAAGCTTACCCCTTACTTATGTCCTGCATTAAATCTCTTTTAATATTGTATCTCTAACATCTCTCTCCATTGGTGTTTTAGGCAAAACATTACATTGGTCTTGCAATTAAAAATGACAACCTTGTGTACATTTATAATCTGGGAGGCCAAGATGTGGAGATACCTCTGGATGCCAAACCAGTCAGCACCTGGCCTTCTTACTTCAGCATCATCAAAATTGAGAGGTAAAGTGCTAACATGTATTTCCCCGAAATCAAACAGTTAATAGGAAAAATCAAGCAGAAAAGGCTGTGTCAGAACCGCCCATCAGGAATTTTCAGTGCCTGATTCTAATCCTGCTGAAATAAATGGAAATTCTTCCAGCTTTTGAAGAGCCAAGACCCAAGGGGCCACAGGGAGGAAGAGATAGTGTCCATGTCCCTCCCTTTTTTCACCTTCTGATTACTAGTCTTCTCTAAGGAAATAAAACCCTTCCTGTAGTTGGAGGCCTGTTTGTTCTTTTGTAAGTCTGGCCAACATGGAATTCTCTTCTCTTACAATTCTTTTCTGCAGGATTGGAAGACACGGCAAAATGTTTTTAACTGTTCCCAGTCTTAGCAGCACAGCTGAAGAAAAATTCATCAAAAAGGGAGAGGTTCTTGGTCCTGGCTCCCTTCTTAATTTGGAACCTGAAAATGCTGTTTTCTATGTTGGTGGAGTGCCTCCAGGCTTCAAGGTTGGTCAGATAAATAGTCTCTATTCAAAATGAAACAGTGCAAACTAATCTTCCTGGACTTCCATTTAAACAAAGAAATGGTAGATAAAGAAAAAGTCCTTATTTAGTTGCTTATCATCTTAGGACTCCATCTTTTAGCCATGGTGAAGAAGCTTTCCCTGGCATATTTTGTCGTACAACTAAGATGATCAGGTTTCTTTGAGCTGTTGTTCAGGTTTTCTGAAAAGTACTAAAAGGAAGGCTTGTTAGCATGCATAACCAAAGGCCTATTAGTCCAACTTAACTTGCAGGCTACCAGTATTTTTCCAAGCTAATGAGTTCTTTGTGCTTTGAATTTCTGTTTTACAAATATCACAAAAATGAAAAGTAATGTATTGTTAGTATTAGGATCTTGTGGGAAACTAACAACATAGTCATTTGTTTGAATTTAAATTATCACTGGTTTAAATACAGACATAGAAGAGCATAAAAAGTTGCCTGTGAAAAATATGTCTGAAGACCCATGTGAGACAGTAGCTTCAGTCTAATAGTCAGCACGAATTAGCACCTAACTTACCTGCTTCTGTGAACATACCAGTTTCTCTTTTGGGATTTAAAAATTGCTATCAATGATCTTGGCTGTGAGAATTACATGGCTGGATAAAACACTCCTGGAAAGACTTCAGAAGATCCTAAATTCTTTAAGCTAACTGTTGCAGGTGCTAAAAAGATCCAAACGCTGATGCACAAGCAACTCTCCTAAAAATATAAAAAAAAGAAAGATTAACTCAATACACTTATGCATTCCTGAGCTTGGCATTGTTATGACTACTAGATATATGCCATGGCAGGAATTTTGAATTATTGGGTGCAATCTGCCTGAGAATACAACTGAAGACTGAATAACAGTTTCATATACACATGCACATACAAAAAGTCATCCAGCAAATGAACCCTCCAGGTCTGTTCCAGAGCAGAGCAGAGGAAAAAGAGGAAAATTAAGAAAAGTGGAAAGGAAAACAGGAAGAAAAGGATTCATGGCACTATTTGATAGACAAATGTGTCTCTTAGAAAAGGACACCTCACATTTTTATTTATTAACATAGAGTCTGATTTGTTAAAAGCTTTTTGCTTCCCTGTAAAATGCACTACTTTGTAAATATGAAATGCATCACTTAACCATTAGAACTCACATGCTTAAGATAATTTCAAAGAATATAAGAAACCAAACAAAAAAAGAAAACATGATCACTTACCAAATGTATCTGTGCTGCAGATAAGAATGTAATTTTCTTTTACAGCTACATATATTCTGTATTGCTGTATTACTATTATATCATAAGAAAATTAAAATAATGAGAAGATGAAGAAAAGCTACTCACAGTGATCAAACTCTGAAATACAAGAGGTGGTATTATTATCACACCTGTTCCAGAAGACAAAATATTTTAATATAAAAAGAATGGCCTAGGTCTGTTAGCTTTATTCTTTTGTATTTTTCCCCTCACCTGCGTGGCTGTTTAAATTCCATTTGCAGTGACCTTTGTTAAAAGAAGTTTCTACATGCTAGCTGTTCAGTATAGTACCTACTGAGGATTACCCACTGGCACAGATTTTGAATCCCAGTCTCCTGTGTTTAAAGAGCTCTCTCATTTCTCTCTCTTTAATTATGTTTTGGAGGTTTTATTCTGTCTATGAGCGATATCTATGCATTAGATATGAAATATCTACTGAGTTATTCAAATACATTGAGTAAGCTCTGTTATTAGTAAAATCTTAGCCTTTTTCCCAGTTTCCAAGCATGCTCCCATCAAAACTACAAAAGAAGTTTTTGTTTGCGGTTGCTTTACGTGGCCTAATTCTCTCACTGTGATACCATTTATGTGCTCCTTTTTTACTTACAGCCCAAAGGCCATATCATGGTAAGGACTGTGAAGACTATTCACAGCAGTATCTACCTTTTCTTTTGAAAATACAAATTGCTCAGGGACAAAACTGATCCCAGGCACAAATGGGCTCACGGCACCAACTAAGGAGTGTCATCTTTCCCCTCTTAACTCTTCTTTGTCCTCTGCACAGCTCCCTCCGAGCCTAAACCTGCCTGGATTCATCGGCTGCCTGGAACTGGCTACCCTGAACGACGATGTGATCAGCCTGTACAATTTCAAGCACGTCTATAACATCGACACCACCACATCGCCACCTTGTGCCAGGTAGGGGACAGTCCCATCCTCGCCCTGCCGCTCCCGTTTGTTACAAGTGCCGGCCCGGATGGCTCATTCCTGCTTTAGATTTAAAAAGTTAAGGTGGTATTGAGTCGTCCCAGAAGGAACTTCATCACTCTTAGCTCCTAACTGCATCGNTAATAAATATACATAAAGATATATAAGTATTTATAAATATATGTATGTATGGAAGTTGGACTCCTTATTAATTCCTTTTAGTATGAGATAGTCTATGCTTTTTCTACTGTCTCCACTAGCTGTTTCATAGTCTTGCTCATGCCTTCATAAAGGAAACTGCCACATCAGCCGAGGCTTGCTCCAGGCTCCCTCCTCACCTCACCACTTGCCTAGGACAGAACTGCTCCTGATTCAAATCACATTGCTCCAAGTGATACAGCCAAGCCAGTCAGGTCTAATGGGCCTGATAACCTTGAGTGTAGTCCCATCCCTAACTAGAAAAGCTTATACAGAACTTTCTTCCTGCCATACACTTAAAGCCACCTTCTTAGATAAGCCATCACAAACTGGGAAATGCAGCTCCTAAAGTAGAAATGAACATCAACTGCAGCACTGGTTTAGCACAGACACAGCAGGCACTTTGCTCACACAACAGGCGGCAACAGTGGAACCTGTCTCTGAAAAGAAAAGGAGAGTAATTTGCAGCATGCACTAGGAAGAAATGCAGGAACTGTTGGGAAAGAGAAAATGAGCTTCCATCACCATTCCCACAGGGAGCTCAAGTTGCTGCTCTCCAGAATGGAGCATACCAGAGTCCATGCTTAGCTAAAGTTCTTGGAGAATTCAAATGGATTTCTGCACAAACTGGGAAATCTCTTAATGGAAATATCTGTATATCCTAATGATGAGGAAATAAGTGCTGAGGGCCTATCACTTTAGAAGGAGGAGCAAAGAATTTTCCTGTCCTCTACGTATGGCACAGGATTAAAGCACAATATAATGACAAAGGAGTTAGACGCACCTTCAAAGGTACACATTATTTCACAGGAAAAAAAAATTACCAGAAAAAAATTGAAAGGAAGTCATCAGTCTCACCATTGCTAGGCAGAAGCAGAAGTTCAGAACAATTATTTCAATAAAATATGTGAAGGCATTTAAGTTCCCTAAATTAAAATGGGTACATGCCAACTAATCCTTTCCTGCTTGTCTTTCCATAGAGATAAGTTGGCTTTCACTCAGAGCCGGGCTGTGAGCTATTTCTTTGATGGATCTGGCTATGCCTTGGCCAGAAACATTGAGAGAAGAGGAAAATTCACCCAGGTGACTCGATTTGACATCGAAGTTCGAACGCCTACAGACAATGGATTGATCCTATTGATGATTAATGGGGTGAGTACCAAGTCCTGCTGGTACCCTTTATCCATTAGCACCACAAGTTCCCCAGTACCTAAAATATCTTGGAAAATCCAAAATGTTTATGTTCTCACATTTAACATCTGGGAAGAGGAAACACTTTGTGTTTGTCTGGTGCATGTATACATGAGGAGGAAACTGGATCTTGCTCTGCAAAGGCTCCAGGAAGCCAAGGTCCTGAGTTGGACTCTGCTTTTATCCAGAGACAGTCAGGACTGCAAACTGGTCATATCCTTGTGATGATAGTTTGAGAGGACTTCAGTTAAGCCCAGGTGTTGTACCTTTATTTAAATGTGAATGCTCAATCAAAGCTACAGGAAATTTTTGTGAAGTAAATCCCAAAAAGCAGCCACTTTGTGGTAGCTACCACTATATAACTGTGCCTCAGGGTGTATTAGATTTAAATATTTAAGTTACTGAAAATAGAAAGCAGTCTAAATAAAAAGGCTTGATCTAAATGTCAAGAGCTTTTCTGAAGTGTGAGAGTGATGCAATCTTTATAAGAGTTTGAAGGCATGAAAATATCCTCTGAAGGCAAACGCAGAATATTTTTTGGTCTTTGGGTATTTCCTCATCCAGCTCATGAGTTCTGTGTGGATTACAACCCAGAAAAACCACAAAAAACATTTTTCTATGTAGATGCAGTCCACAGATAGACACTTATGTAGACACCTACACATAATACTTCTTTAAGCATTTAGAAGAAAAAAAACCCACTCCTTAGAAGAGCTACTCTCTAGTGTTTGCTTTTAGAGTAACTTCCAGAGGAGGGTCGTGCTCTGCAGCATAGTGTGCTACCACTAACCTTCATTCTTAGCAGGTTTTGACTAAGCAGCTGCTGTTAAAAGTTTAAGAGCCTTTACTACAGAGTACTTATTTTTCTTACAAGCAAAAGCACCTAAAGGTTTCTTGAAGATGTATGTATGCACTTTTTGTTTCTCAGTGGAAACTGCAATCAAGTTGGATATCAGCTGTAGGAGACCATGCCTGCACACAAGCACTTTTAGAAAGTCTGTGTAAGCTGGTCCATTATTCAATTCTGTACAGACAGCTCATCGATAATCTGAATGCAATCCCTGTTTCATTTTCAAGTTTCAGTTGTTCAGAACAAACCCAAGCTGCAGTTTCATTTAGAAGTGCTAGATTAAAACCTACTCTTCCTTCTTCAAGTAGTGACTTCTGAAGGTGGGCTCATTTATGTCAAAGACAGCAGTTCTTGGCCTGCAGTAGTGTTTTGAGAATTATTGTTCCCATGTTTCCATTAGGCATGAACACTAGGAGAGAAGAAAAAACATTAGCATTGAAAGCATTAACCCAGACACACATTTGCTGTAAACTGTTCTTTTTGTTTCTTTATGTTCAGTTTCGGAACAAGGCTAATTCTAGGGTGCAGATCTTCATTTCACGCACTCCCTAAAGATTTTCTAAAGTACAGCTCCTGTTTATGAAGTTTAGATCACTCCGCCACAGAAGAGAAACTGAATCATAAAGTAGGAACAGTCAGGAATTCTAGAAACCAAATACATCGTAAACGCAGTCCAGCTATTGCTCACCTTTCAGTAAATACATCAGTGGTGATCAGGGCTGTGAAAAGACAAAATCCTGAGTGATTACAGACATTGTGATAGAAGCTGCTAATGCAGATACAGACATTTTAGCAAAACATTGCTTTTACCAGTATAACATCTTTCATTTAGGACATGTGATATTATTTTAACCATGAATAGATGTGTTTGCATCAGGAATACCTTGATCATAAAGAATAGCGACATCACTGTGCTACCAAATACTCTTTCTATAAGGAAACAGTTCACCAAGTCTTCCAAAAAGTGCCACCTATAAAACAATTGCATGTATGTGCATATATACACTTATATTATAAATATAAAAAGATAGAAACTATGTTATAATTTTGCAAGTAAAAATTTATTTCCCAGCATGCCAGCATGCTATTCCCAATGTCAGTCTCATAATGCTGTTTATTAATTTTTTGATATTGCTTCCACATAGTCCTTTTTTGACTGCTATTTTGTTTTACACAGAGCATGTTCTTCAGCCTAGAAATGCAAAATGGCTTCTTGTATCTCCGCTATGACTTTGGTTTCAGCAATGGCCCCATGCTTCTTGAGGACTCCATGAAGAAGGCTAGGATTAACGATGCTAAATTTCATGAGGTACAGATGTGGTTACTATCACAGCCATTTGACCAACTATCCCAGAAGCTCCAAGCAGAAATAATGGCTCCAACGCCCATGAAAGGCACAAAAGGATGAGGGTGTAGGAAGTGATATGACAGAACAGGCAGAAGAGTAGAGTGCATGCAAGTCCCACCAGTACCGAGCAGAGGAAAAGGAAGGTTGTCCCTGCCTCGTAAATCAGTGCTTGTACACAAGATTGTGTGTATTACTAGCCAAGGACAGGACCATTCACATGGGGGAAAGTTTTATTAATTCCATATGAAATTATATCAAGGACAATTCTCTATAACAAATATAAAACCTTCCTCAAGTAAAACCATGTCATTATGTTAACTTGACCACCTTAGTTGTATGCATTGTATTATGAGAATTATGGCATATCCCATTTCATTTGAAAAGAGAATTGATTTGGTAGTAACCTTTTTTATATGCACAGTATTTTAGGGACTTTTGGCAGATGTATAATATCTACTTGTATTTAGTTTCAGGGAAATTACTGTAAGCCAATGCAACTGTGATAGTAATAAATCCGCCCCCCCCGCCCCCAGGCAAATTGCTTCTCCTGCCTTTTACTTTATGTTAATTTAAAGTCTGATTCGTGACCAAAACTACAGCTATAGATTTGTTCACGTTTAAGCAGAGAATAATTGTTATGCTTTGACAATGAGATAAGTTATTTTATAAGTATGCCCCAACTTTTGGATAAATCAAGAAAGCATTCTGAAGTTTACAGAGCTTATCTGTTTGCCACAGTGCAGAATTTGATATGAGTAGTTCCATTTTCTTTATTCTTAATTGAAGTATCCTGAGGATTCAGTCATGAGAAAAATAGTGACATCAAAATAAACTTCCTACTAGTAATCATTGTCAGCCTCTCCCAATTTACAAATTCTCTGTTAAATGGGAGGAAATTTCAAACAAAAGGTATAAAGATGCAATCAATTTTGCAAGATCACCATAACAGCTTATAAAAGATGACATTTGTAATCATATGCTTTTCTTTTCAGATTTCTATTATATATCACAATTCCAAGAAGATGATCTTGGTAGTAGACAGAAGACATATAAAAAGTGTGGACAATGAAAGAACAGCAATGCCATTCACAGATATTTACATTGGAGGAGCACCTCCTGAGATCTTGCACTCCAGGTTGGTTTACAAATGGGATTCAATCAGTATTTTCAATTAATCACCATTTGTAAGTTAAGTTGTATGGCCTGTCCTTAAGAGGTAACAATAAAACAATTTCTTTGTCATCAACCTTATATAAAACAACCCTTCAGACACGCTTCTAGGTGTCTCTCAGAGCTCTTAAGTACTCAAGACTTGGCATGATCCAGCACAGTTAAATTCCACTGAAACTGGCCCAGTTTCAGTAAGGGTAACAGAAACAGTTGTGCTCTTAAAACAGAAAGGCATTCTCAAAGAACATGTTAACATATAACGTTGCTATTACTCCTTGCTCTGCAAAAAGTGATCAAGACCCTCTACCAATAGCATTTTCAAATCCAAAGATTATCTTTTTCCCACTAAGCATTTCAGTTCTGATTTGTCTCAGGTTCTCTCTGGATCTAAGTCAGCTGGCTCTGTGTAGGCGTGGGAAGAAAAGAAAAGGTCTCATTTTTCCATTTTACCGTTTGACAGAAATGCAGTTTAATCACAGTAGACTGTGTAACTCTCATTTCCTGCCATAGGAATCTGCTGGACCCCAGGGTCATGCTCTGAGAGCGGACTGGCTACTTGAATAAATGTATGCTCTTCTGATAGGCAGTATTCATTCCCAGGGTCAGGCAGCAAGGCTAGAATTTTCAGAAGGGCTCCAGCTGCTGTTTCAAGTGTCACAACTACTAACAGAATAGCCTCCATGTTAAAAAAAAAAAAAAAAAAAAAAAAAACAAAAAAAANAAAAAAAAAAAAAAAAACGGGCAGCAAATGTGCAACAGTTTATAGGACTTAGTGCTAAATTTCATGAAATTTTATTCTTTATTTTGTAGTCAGAAGAAACTCCTGACTTGAAAAATAACCTATGAGATACAAAAATACTTAATCTTTAAGCTTTTAAGATAGTGACAATTTCATGTAAAGAAAAGCCCTGCCTTTCAATCCCATGTAATTATTTGAACATGCAGGCAAAGTGGTGGGCACGAGAGAAAGAGTATCACTTCTCTGTCCTTTCAAATAGTTCTTTACAAAGGTCTTTAAAAAGGGGCTATTAAGACGGCTAGTGGAGTGGAGAGAGAAAAGTCTGCAGTGGATTAGAAAGCAGCTGGGAAAGCGAAAATAGGACATAGTAGTAATTTCAATTTTCGCAGTATAAAAACCCTACAGCATGTGCTCAAAGGATCTCTCTCAGGGTTGGTATTAAATACATTAATGATCCAGAAAGAAAGTACAGAAGGATGGTGAAAATTACTTTCATTAATCAAGCCTAAAGAACACTGAAAAAGCCCAGAAAGACCTAGAAATCTAGGCAATTGAGCAGCTCAATGGCAGATGAGACTTGTTCACAAATATAGGATAAAAGATGAATCAGATGAATTACGCCTGCAGTTTTCCAAACAGATTGTGGTTATTTTGAAAAACACCTGGAAGGTACTGTCAAAGCAAGAAAAATAACATCTCAATTAACAAGCTGTATCAGAAGAAAAATACCATAGGCATTGTAAAAATATTATCAATTATAATGTTTAAAAAATACAGAAATTATTTAAGCAGAGCTGCAACTGTGTCTCTGATATTGTATTCAGCTTTCATTCTCTTGACAAGAGTAGACAGCAAAAAGTATGGGCCAAATGTGGTGGCATCGTTCTATTTTCATCATGAGCATAAATTATTATCCAACTGATGATGTACTACTCTCTCTTGACTGCTACTACCATCTACTACTATTTTTGCTTCCTCTTTGCAGACAGACACATTTAACTGACTTTGCAGGGCAGCAGCAGCTTGGGGAAACTAGCTCTAGTCTTAGAGTAATCTAGTATTCTTCTAAAGCAACATAACTTTCATCCACTTCAAATGCACTTTTCTCTGTCAATTGCCTTTTTTCTCCAAATAAATTAATCTGGCAGTAGCACTATACGTTTTTTGCTCCCACTTCAGTCACTGCATAAAGCAGAAGCTAAGGGTAGGTAGGAACACTGGGAACTTAATTCTCAACTGAGTTGAGAAATTAACTCAGAAGCCTTTCTTTAGGTGAAAGCCTTTCTTTTATAGCCTGTTTCTAGAAAATGTTGTGGCATTTAACACAAAGGCATATTTGTCGTATCCAGCCAGCCTCATGATGAATCAGAGTAAAGATTATAGTGGTCAATCGATACCCAACACTTAGGTCCCAGTCCTAGTAAGAATGACAGGAGCCTTGCTGTTGACTTTGTCTTCCTGCTTATTTCACTGAGGAGCAAATTAAGCCCCTGCAGCACTCCTTCTCTCACCATATTTCAGACACACACATGTACATCTGCACGACATCACTTGATGGTCTGTTTTTGCCAATGAAAAAAAAAAAAAAAGCCATTTCCAGATCTTGATTCTTCTGCCATATTCCCATTATCTGCCTTACAATGAGATAACTCATAGACAATGAATGCAGGTAGCAGACGTCAACAGTATCATGTCACGTGAGGTGACGAGAGTCCCACTGCGAAGGTACATCTTGCCTAAAGGACAAAGGCTGTTTCCAGGCATCCAGGGCAAAAATGTGGATTTCACATTCCCTCCTTCAGTGTATACGTTCCCTGGTTATCTCCTGGACTGGTACGCAGTAGCTTCCATGTAATTTCTTTGCCACTGTCACAGACTCACTGTGATTTTACACAAATTACTTCTTCATGCACCTTGAGAATTGTGAGGATAAATTCAATTATATTCATCCTGTGCTGTAATTTTGTGGTATCTTAGTGGGGTGTGGAGTTGAAAAACTGAGAGTAATGGGTATGAGCAGTTGGGATACACTGCTGTGCTGTCTACCTCAAATCTGCCATTAAAAGGATCCTGGAAACACACCCACTGCTCTCATTTAAAATTATGTAAATCCACACATCAGCAAGTAGCATTTACTCTTACTTCCTTGACCTCTGTTAGTATTTTTCTTAAGAAATAGAGAACCATTTGTTTGCAAAGGCAATAATGGAGTTTGCTCCAGAGCAAGACAGGAAACCTAAATCAGAACTTCTCTTCAAAGCTAAAAAAAATGAGATAAAAATCAATTTATTTTTACTGTAAGTAGTTTTAAATACATAACATTTACTACAACTGGTGCATCTCTACCTTTCAAAACATAGAATGTGGCTCATAGTTGTCTTACACAAAGATGCAAGAATTGGGCACTTGTGCAGCAAATTACTGAAGTTCTTCCTGGCCTTTAAGAACATCTTGGCCACAAAATCCTGTTCAGAAAGGCAAGGGCTATCTAACTGCAGCGTGTTTGGCATTGTTGTCCAACAGCATTAGTTCGCATCTGGCAGGAAGTATCGGCTTTAAAGGCTGCATGAAGGGTTTCCAGTTCCAAAAGAAGGATTTCAACTTGTTGGAAGAACCAGGAACCCTGGGAATCAGCTATGGGTGCCCAGAGGATTCACTGGTAAGTATAACACCATTTGTGACATAACAGCAAATTTTGACAATAGATATAGCTAGGGGCTTGAGTTTTACTCCAAACAATGGAAAGACAGTCTTCCACCAAGGAAATCACCTTGCACTCGTTGACTGGTAGAGGTGGGGGGTTTGTGTGTGTCTGTTAAGTCTGCTGACATAATACTCAATTTTCACTCTGAGCTATAGCACAAGGCATTTCACTTAAAATTCTTCTCATATGTGAAACTGCAGTGTGAAAGCTCAATATGAAATAAATGATGTACTGTATTCTGAATGGGAATATTCCAATGGAATTATTTTTTTCTTAAAGATACAAGGAGAATAGTCCTTTTGCATCCTTATACAGATGTGTAAAATGGAAAAAACTGCAAAATATTCACCCTTCAAATGAGTTCTCCCTTTAAGGCAGATCAGCTCTTCCTCTGTGACACACACACCAACTGTACCAGCATTAGCTCTGAGAAAATTGCCATTTAGCTTCTGGTCCCTTCTATCATTCATTCATCATTTGTCCATTACAATGTAAGGCTGGCAAATACAGACAGTGCTTGAGGTTTTCATCCTGTGGCCATGTCTATCAAAAGCCGTGCTGCAAACCTACGAAGAGGAAGGATCGCTTGTAGAACTCATCACACGACCCCCACCTCTGTCAACACGGAAGCTATCTGCAATTTGTCCTACCACGGACCTCCTTTGCTCATGAGACTCAGAGGGTTATAGACCACCATGACCAACACCCTCCACCCTACTCCAGTACCCAGCACAGTATACAAAGTAATATATCATGTGTTGGAACTGGGACTCAGTGCCACGCAGCTCAGACAGGGGCATGAGCTCCTCTGCTTCTACTTTTCATGCTCTTTAACATCAGCAAACTTAGGATGAGGCCAAGATCCCAGGAAACTGGGAATAATTTGACTTAGTCTAAAATTGCTACACTTTCTCAAGATTTTCCTATGATGTGAGGGAAAGCCTATATAAATTAGGTTAAGATGCACAGGAAAAATTGTTATTTAGAATTGAAAAGGCTGCAACTGTTAAAAAAAATATATAGCCTCATTCTTTGTATTATTGGAATGTTTTCTGAGCTGTACTTGTAATTTTGTTTTATTTAATACACAGATGTCCCGCAATGCATATTTCAATGGTGAGAGCTTCATTGCATCAAGCCAAAAAGTATCCCTCTTTACTGAGTTCGAAGGAGGCTTTAATTTCCGGACATTGCAGCCCAGTGGGCTGTTGTTTTACTATTCTGAAGGAGTAAGTGTCTTTTTTTTTCTTTTTCTTTTTTTTTTCTGTTTGTTTTATTTTACCTTTTCATTTTTTCCAAGGAGAATACTAGGGGAATAACACAATTTCTCACTTTGTGGTTTCATCATAGAGAAAGCAGTCTGCAATATAGAAGCAGTCACTGGTGACCTCATTTTTACAGTTTCCATTTGATCTACAGATGAAAACCTGTAATGCTTCGACGTTGTTTTGATGCTGAGAAGAGAACTGGATCATATGCCTAAAATTAACATGCATCCATTTGTGCTCGCTGAAGTCCTTTGAGCAGAAATGCACAGAGCATCTTGCTGTGCTCAGCAGCACTGCAATCCCTATTTGGACCTGCAGGTGCTACCAAAGTACAAATAATATTAAGGACTTGACATTTGCCATCCAGACAATCAACTAGAAGCAAAGTTTGCTTGAATTAGTGGCACGACATTTTGAGCATTGCTGAGCTGACGGAAATCAGTCAGAAAGTTGCCTATATTCCCAGATGGCACTCAGACCTCCATGTGTGACTGGGAAAAGCTGCACTTGAGAATGGCTCCTTGCAGCTAATGCTCTAAATACCCCCTCAGAGGTGTGACATGGGCAGAAATAAGGACTAGCACTCACAAAGTGTTGTGTGAGACAAAGCGATCCCAAGATCCTGCGGGCTCAGACTGACAGCTGCAGTGAGCATGGGCTCAGATGACAGAACATTTGCAACCACCCCCAAATGTCTGTTCTGCTATGCTTGCAGAATACCATCAGCAGTGCAGCAGAGAAGGCTGCGTGACACCGATAACCACTTCTAAACTTTCACGTGTTGCAGCCTGGAGTATTACCTTAAATTGAAATCAGTAACCGTGTCAGTTCCCCACATCGTTTGCATAAATGAGGCCTCTCGCACACACACACACACCACTTCAGGTTTTTAACAGCTTTAATCCTATGAGGTGCCAAGTGCCCTACTTAACAAAGAGAGGTTCAGCTATTTAGCACTTGGCAGAATGAGACAGAATGATGCCTACCAGTGCACATGGCAATGCTTGCTCTAATCGAACTGAGAGTATTCCTGCTAGTGGCACAGTCATCCCTTATGCCTGACCCAAATAGCACATCTTATCTCTGAGATAATTTTCAGTGATTGAACGGATTGATCAGACAGAATTAGAAAAAGAAAAAAATGCCTTGGTCTTACGACAGCAGGAATCTCGCAGTAACAGCTGCTCAATACAGTACCAGGGTACCAGAAACACAAATGAAATGTAAACATCATACATTCGTGCTACATGGAAGAAGCTCATATGACAGGTACATGAGACATAATCAGCAGCAGAATTCCAAGAATTCAGGTTTTAAAAAATGCAATATACATTCTAATGATATCATCTCTTGTTTTGCTTCTCAGAGTGTATCTTTTTGCAAATTAATCACAAATGTGGAAAACAGCCAGAAGAAAAATAAATACAACAGGAAAAATCACAGAACTGTTAATTTTTCTGTGTAATACTTGCTTATGAAGACGCTTTTGTCTGTATTTCAGTCAGATGTATTATCCATCTCTATGGAGAGAGGTGCCGTGGTTTTAAATGCAAGTGGAATCAAAATTCAGTCACCAGACAGAAATTACAATGATGGAAAAACCCATTTCATCATTACTTCTGTGACCCCAGAAAGGTAAAGTTGTCCAGCACCTTTTATCCCCTACCTTTAGAACATAAATATTTCTTGTAAAGCGCATTATCATTTAACGCTCACTTTTAAAGTGACATTTGAGTGGGGCTTTTTTTAAGTGACTGATTTTTAAATGTGATTGAAAACTGGCCAGCTTGCGCCTGAGCTCAAGATGATGGGAATTTTTATTAAAATGCAAATAATAGTTTTTCTGAAAGCTGAGTCATTTTTTGTTCTCAGGTAAGAAAACAGTTTAATAACACTTAAGGCTAGCATGAGAATAATTTTTTAACAGGATTGATTCTTCTAATTTGTTAAAGCAATTCCCAGTTTGCCCTAAAGTAATTGAGGCATCTTCACATAAAGCACTCATCTGGGATATACACAGTGAAACATGTTAAAAATATTTTTAGCACTGGCAGCCATGAATGTGACTAAATACAGCAGTACAGAATAAGTCTCTCTCTGTGTTCCCTGAAAGACTTGAAAGCTTTGGTTTATTGGTATGTTTTACTATTCTTTATATGTTTAATTTTTTTTAGAGAGTCACATAATCAAAGCAACTTTCTTTAAGAATCTTGCCTGTGAGATATAAGCATTCTTACTTTCCTAACAGAAATGAAGGTTTGTACCTATGACTTCTGACATCCAAGAATCACAGTTTGAAAAGCTGAAGGTGTGAAAAGGTGCCTTGGAATAACCTTGGGGATTTTCATGTTTCCCAGAGTTTGCAAAACAAAACCAATGTCTGATGCTTTAGAATACTCAGTTTCTTATTAAAGCCAGAGAATCTTTCCTGACTCCTGCAACAATTAGTGGGTTGCAAAATCAGATTAGGTAAAAAAACATTGTATAAGCTCAAACACCAATGCACTGTGGTGAAAGAAAAGGAAAAGGGGATAGGGGCATAAACAACTAGCATGTGGTTGGATCTTATTTTACCCAAATGATGGCTCCATCCCTTCATCAGCAATCCCTTAGTTTATCTTTCTTCACTGTACAATTTTGGACTTCACAGCTAACTGCAGAGTAATATTAAATCCATAGGCCTCAGCACACAACTTTGCCAATGCACCGTTACTTGTTGCACAGCTGAAAGCAAACAGGTCCTCTCATGCCTTTGAGCAGTACCACTGGGTGATGTATGCACTGAGTGGAGCGCTTTGGGTACATGTAATGTGCTGTCTGACCACTGGCACTGACAAATAGTTTCCAAAGCTAGCCTGCAAATGGATGCTTTGCCTTTGCAGGTACGAGCTGACTGTTGATGACAAGAAACAGAGCAAGAAGAACCCAGCAAAGGACAGAGCAGGAAAAAGCCCAGACACCATCAAGAAGTTTTATTTTGGTGGCTCTCCCCTCAGAACACAGCAAGCCAACTTCACTGGCTGCATAAGCAATGCCTACTTCACTAGGTGAGTAACATTCTCCCAAACACATTAACAGGCAATCACTGCCCTGCCTGACAGCTTGAATAGTAGCTCAGGAGAAGAGATTTATTGTCACAATAAAAATTCCTGTCTCATTTTGTGAGGCTAGACAGCATGTGGGAATAAGAGACTTACCTTACTTGCCATGGAACCTGTTGGCACAGATCTGCTAGGTGAAGATGTTGTTGAGGTGGGAATAACCTGATGAAATAAGCTTTCAGTACTACACCTGCTAATGCTGCTGGTGCACGGAATAATTTGCATAGCTGCAATTTATATTATGTAGCTTTCGGGTCTGCCTTTGAAACAAAATTATATTAAGGCATCTCACAGAAGCCCAGGAAGTTAGGACTTTGGTCATGCAAAAATGGTCAGAATGTGTTGATCTTAATTGCTTTATGAAATGTTCTTATATAGATTTTAAAGTTGAATTTGATGCACAGATTGACACTCTCTGTTTATGCCAGCATGCATACCACAGGTAGATGTAGTATAGGCTGTCCTCATTACCCATATATTGACTGATCAATCTGTATGTTTATCCATGATCCAAGAATGAAAAACAGCCCATTCAAATATAATTTAAACTGTTAACGTACAATTCTGAGATTTTTATGCAAACAATTCTAACACTTGGGGAAAAAGAAAAACAAAACTATATTCTTGTCGTCTCCTCTTTGAAATACAGATTGGATCAAGAAGTTGAAGTGGAAGATTTCCAGAAGTACTCTGAGAAAGTTCAGGCGTCTTTGTATGGATGCCCTGTTGAGTCTCCTCCAGTTGCTCTTCTCCATAAGAAAGGAAAAAACTCATCAAAAGCCAAAGGAAACCGTAATAAAAAGGTCTGCTAAAAATTGCTCCAGCACCACTCTAGAGTTTGCCAAAATTCTCTGAATTATGAATCTAAAATGCACAAAGACAATGTCACATATATGAACAGGATCCTGTTATTTTATATATTCCACCACTGGAAATGATTGCCCTGATACTATCTATCTTGCCTACACTTGCACCATTCTCTTTTGCTAGAACTCTAAAAATAAAATACCTGACTTCTACAAAACAGTACTTCAGAAAAAAGCCTTTTTGATTTCTTCTGTATTCTAAAGGCAAAAAGCTTGCTTCTGCTCTCATCTACTTCTGTATGGCTCTCTACTGGGTACAATTAGCACACATTAATATAAATGGGAAAAAAACCTTCTTCCAGCATGCAGAATTTTTAGTCCAAGCATATCCTCTTATGCCAATAATATAGTTGATATCACCAAAAGCAGAGAGAAAAAGATTTAATTAGGAAAACGGAAAAAAAAAATGTAACTATGCTAGCTACACAAGTATTTTGTTTATCCCTTGTTCTGTCCTAAATCAGCATTTATAGTAGATCTGTTCAAGGCAAATTTGACTCGGAAACAACCCTGGTATTTATGTAGGGAAAAAATATATTACTAGTGCATATATAAATGATACTGTTATTTTATCATGTCCAATCTTAGCTAAAAACTCTGGTTAATAGTTCTTTTTCTATGAAGGTGGGAAGAGATAAAGACAAGATGTCACAGCCTTCATCTGGCCTCAAAAAGCTGTATCAAGTGAATTTGCAAAGAGAGCCTCAGTGCCATTTGCCCATGAATCCCAAGGCAACTGAACATGCCTATCAATTTGGAGGAACAGCAAACAGCCGGCAAGAATTTGATCACATACCAAAGGATTTCAGTCAAAGGTAAAGTGACTTTAGAAATAAAAATGAAATATGCTGAGGAGGAGAAAGATGAATTTCAAATCTTTTTAAAAGGGACACATTTCTGCTGTTACTCTGGCTCTTTTCCTTTATATCTCAGGCTAAATTTTGTGTAGAGCATGTTGTTAGGTTATATTAAAAGGCACTTCAATTGAGTAAGAGCAAAACACAGAATGTGTTTCCAGTTACATCCCTCTTGTGGAATCTTCATCTGCATTGCACATTAACAAAATGTGTCTCCTTGCCTATTTGTGTGAATCTTTTGAGGATGCTAGTTCTATATGAGCAATGCACAATAACCAGTCTCTTTACACAGGAAGTAAAGGCATTCAAGCAGAAAGGAAGCAGTAACATTCTGAGCAGACCTTGTCAGTAGTTTAATGGTTAGGAATCTTCACAGTGCAGTAGGATATAAAGCTATGAAAACCTTGTCCAATTCAAGCCATAATGGAAGTCTAAGTAATAATGAGTCCAGATATTGTTGACATTTAATATTCATGCTCCCACAGAATATGTCATGCGATATTCAAAATCCAACAAGGATTTTTGTTTCATACTTTCCATTAAATACTGTAAATTCAACAACACAGCACTTCCTGGAAGCACACCAGACCACTAACTCAGAAAAAAAGCATGTTCTTTCCTGATTTCAATTAAAAACTCATTATGTTCATTTTAACTCAATAGTGTTTTATTTAAGGCAGTTCTGATGGCACCCATGTGAAGGAAAACCCAAACTCTAATATCTTCATCCCACCTTCATTCCTACAACACATATTTATTTGCCAAATGTTATTAAAGCTTCATTATTGTGATGTTCATTTTTAAAAAACAGTGAGTTGTGTAATTTTAAAACAACTGATATTGGCAAGGGACAGAGTGTCTGTGGAATGCACACACACATGCCATCAGGAATGTATAGATCCTTGAGACAACATGAAGAATGGAAACTAGGTTAGACCTAACATCAGAAGAAGGAGGAATCAGTTCTGGCATTGTCCTACACCAATACAGCTTTGCCATATTTTAGACTGTAAGTAATAAAGCAATCATTCATGAAATTTTCACTGTGACGATGTCAAACCAACAATGGTATAACTTCTCGTGTTGTCATGGACTTCACAAGGAACTACAAGGAAAGGGAAGCTTTGATTAAGTCTGGAATAACATTAAACATCAGGCCTCCATCCCACTTAAAATTTCCCCCAACACTGCTGTTTAACATGAAAGGAAATGTAGTGTCAGATTTTGGTGGTCTGCATTGAACTTATTCACTCCAGAGATTTCAATTTTTGAAAACAAGTTCCTCAACAGAAAGCTTCTTCTCCAATTTATCTTCTGCTCAAAAAACCTGAAACATGACAGAATGTTTCTCAGAAACACCACTTCCACAAAGGAGATGATTATTTCTTTGGATGAAAGGAAAATCTCAGTCTTCCTCTGCCTGATGTTTGATTTAAATCAAACATACCTGCTTTAATGTTAATATTATGTTTTTATGTGCCAGAGCTCTGTTCTCTATCAGTCTGAAAACTCACTCATCTCATGGAATGATTTTCTACGTTTCGGATCAAGAAGAGACCAACTTCATGGCCCTTTTCGTTGCTCATGGACGACTCATTTTTATGTTTAATGCCGGTCACCAGAAGATAAGGATTAAGAGCCAAGAGAAATACAACGATGGTCTCTGGCACAATGTAAGTAAAAAAAAAGCAATTATTATGATGGCACATGCTGTCAAGGATGCAGTAAAGACACTGCTCATATGGCAGCTCAGGGAGTTTTCATTCATATATTCACAAACACACCTATATGTTGAGAAATTTCCATCAGTATTTTTAGATCTTCCATGCAGCATTTTATTAAGTCATTAACTAGGGACAGGAAAGTGAGTCAGTTATAAACATTCAGCAATTCCCAACACTAACAGCTGAACAGAAATGAAAGAAACAAGCAGAACAGTAAGGCAATTAAGAGTTAAATGAGCTATGAAAGGAAGGACTAGAATAATTTTGCTCAGCAAATGTCTTTGAAGTGCCTAAGAAAGGAGTACAGCTGTCTTAGGCTACCTCAGTAGTCTCTGAATATAAAAAGACAATTTTAGGAGTCAAGGTGAATTTCCCTCTGTAGATATCTCTCTCTCCTCATTAACTACAGAGGAAGTCTGCAGTTACTAAACTACTGACTTGGTCATTAAAATGTTTAAAGCAGGTTGGATGAATCCATACCATAAAACTAATGAAGACTGTGAAAATGCTAACAGTGATAGGTAGACCTCAGTAGACCCTATGACACCTTAATTACTTCTGTCTTGTACACCAAAATGTAAGAAAGGCAGCAGTTTTACTATCTAGCCTTCATATGAATGAGAAAAAAGAGGGCTGTTGAGCAAAGAATACTGGCAGTTAGCAAAAGAGGCTTGTAGAGTATTGCTTACACACTTTTCTTCTAAAATATCTCATCTTCTTCCACTGCACAGCAGTGATCCCTTAACAGATGAAAGTAATCTCCACATTTTTTTCTTCCCTTCCTAGGTGATATTTATTAGAGGCAAAAATATTGGTCGTTTGATCATTGATGGTCTCCGAGTACTAGAAGAATCTTTTGATGGTAACATGAATACTTGGCAAGTCACTGAACCACTCTATATTGGAGGTGTAGCTCCTGGAAAAGCTGTAAAAAACATCCAGGTAAAGCAGACCTCTATGTACAGACCCCATATCTCTATGTAAGGTTAGTACAAAAGCTGACTGTAGGGATAAGATCAGACAAAGCCTTATTCAGATCTTGACCCTCATCCTGCTGAGGAGCAGACAGCTCAGTTCATGTATAGAGCAAAGCTTCCACAGGGCTGGGCTGGTGGTAGCTGGGTTAGGCTTCCATAGCCTTGCAGCAGCAGCTGGGAAAACAATGGTCCATGAGGAACAGAAAAATCCTAGTGACATCCAAAATTATATGAGACAAGTAACGCTGGGCAAGATGGATTGAACCCTGAGGTCTGAGATACAGAATGAGTTTTTGAGACATTTTGATGTTCTCCTAGTACCTCTGTTTTAAGGACAATACCTAGAGGTCGGGATTCTATTCTACAGCTTGGTAGCGAAGTATACAGAAAGGAGTGTTAAACCAAAAATGAACATAACAGTCTCTTTCAAGGTAATCTTTAGTGTTGAAGTGCCTAACAAGATTGATAAAAATCTCTGAAAAAACAGACCCCTGTCTTGCCTTGAGGCTGTGAGGTATATGTAGAGCACAGCCTTGCCCTAGTTGTGCTTTGTTTCTCACAGTTTGGAAAGGACTGTTTGAGAAACAACACAAGCTGGAATTTCCTCGAAGTCATCAAAAAGACATGAGAGGCTATGAGAATCATTTCTCCTGCTTCCCTTCTCTGGAAATTGGTTTTTAGTTCAAATCACAGCCTTACAGCTTATAAACAAGTAAAAACAAGGACAGAAGAATCTATTTCCTTCCACAAGCAGTTTACTTACTAATCAAGGTTTTTTTATCCCTCAGATTAACTCTGTCTACAGCTTTAGTGGTTGTCTCAGCAACTTACAGCTCAATGGAAGATCACTTACTTCAGCTTCGCAAACATTTAGTGTAACACCTTGCTTTGAAGGCCCATCAGAAGCAGGAACATACTTTTCATCAGAAGGAGGATATGTCGTCCTTGGTAATATACTCCTAAACAAATGTATCCCAAAATAGGACTATAGTATTCACTGTACTTCAGAATGGCATTTTTCACTAAAGGGTGTGGTAATTTCTGAAGTTGTGAGCTGTAAGGATTATCAGAAACAGATCACCATTGTGGTAAACAGATGATATTGACAGGTCACAATGTCACCGTGAAAGTTACAAGTTGTTATATAAACACATTTCTATATATGTATTTCAAATAATAAGAACAATTTTAATAAGGGAACAGACCATAATATGCTAGAAATTATCATGCAAGTCAATGTGGCCAAGACAAGTACACCATCAAATGGTCATCCCTTTTTTTTTTTTAATTAATAAAACAACATGCAACTAAAAAATCCTGCAGAAAGGCTTTCAGCATGTCTTGATACAGAACAGCATGACAGAACACATCTTCTCTGTCATTTAGACCTGCTGTGTTCCAGGAAGAATTTTACGAGTGTGTTTCAGTCCCATAGGCTCTGATCTGAACAAGAAAGGAAACTGCACAACCCTATTCACTGGCAGCACCAAGAAGAATCATACAAGTGTTTCGAATTTGCCCCCTGGCCTGTCACCAGTTTGAAAAAGGGAGTTTCTCCTACGGAATCATCAAAGCCCCAGTGAACTCCCACTCACTCAATAATGACTGCTGCATGTCTAAGAAATTGCACAATAAGAAACTGCCAAAAAAATACAGATCATTCACTTTCTGCTGTCTATTGCATTGCTGAGAAATATTTTTAAACAAAATACATTTTTTAAATAATGAGAAAATAAATACCCCTTTATTAGTACTCCAAGCAAACACAATCAAAACAGAAGTTGAAATGGGTCATTGACAGTACACCATGCTATCTCACATTTCAACAGTTTTAAGGACAAATAAAATCCACCTTGAGCTTGATGTTCTACTTTGAAGAAATGTCCAAATTCATTGCTAATTCAGTACAAAAAGAATGTTATTCTTTTTACTTCACAGATGAATCCTTCAGTTTAGGCCTGAAATTTGAAGTTGTTTTTGAAATACGTCCTCGAAGCAGCTCAGGAATCTTACTGCATGGTCACAGTGTAAATGGAGAGTTCCTGAATATGCACATGAGAAATGGACAGGTATAAAGAAGGTCACGTCTCCTCCACTGCCTTGATTGGTTTCTCTTCCACTTACTTGGGCTTTGCTACATGCATATTTTGTCTTACAAATTTGTCATTAACTGATTCTTACTTCTCCCCTAAATATAATAACAGTTTAGATTAGCCAAACCAAATATTTATTTTAAAATACTAAAAATAACACCTGAGACAAGAGCAGATCACTTTACTAATACAAGCCATAAATAAGCAAAAAGCACTGACTGAAAAGAAGCAAAAGCACTGACTCTTTGGCACTGCTTTTTCACCTACACATTAAAAACTTATCACAGTTACAAGTTAAGGTAACTATCCATAAATTTTTATTTCTTATTTCTTAAATATAAGTCTGAGTTAGACTCAGTCTCTTCTTTCTTTATCAGATATATGTGTGATAGAAAGAAAGAGGGAAAGGAAAAGTTCTGATTGTCTGTTGGTCTGGTTTCTACAGGCTCTGGATTTCAAATGAAGGAGAGAGGTTTGAAATTAACTCACCAGATAGTTGTTGCTATTGCTATTTTTTTTACTGTGTTCATTGACAAAATCTAGATCTCTTCATGTTAGGCACTGCACACATACAGTAATAAATTTCAGTCTTAAATGAACAACACAAGGAAAGATTTAGAGCATAGGAAATCTTGACAGTTTTTTGGTCTTTCCTGCAGAGGAGAAATTCAGGGCATAGTTGAGAGACTAAGCAGTGTGGATATTCTTCAATCACTGCAATGCATCTGTCAATCAAAGTGGAAAGGTATTTAAGTGAGGCTGGCTATACCTCAGTTAGAAATGCAACACCTGAGGAAACACTCTCACCTCTTCTGCAAGAGCAGGCACCTACAGCAGGGTCTGAGTAAACAGTTTAACATCATGATTCATCCTATCCTAAAGCAGGTGTCTAATTAGGTGACTAAATGAGCTGTTATTCATTTATTTTTTCTGTATTGGCTATAGAGAGAACAGGTGCTTCAGACACCTAACTTTTGACAGCTGATTAGGTAAGATGAATCCCATTCTTACCCCTGAATCTAGTCCTTGATGACCTAACAGGTAAACTCTTAAGTCCATTGCATTGATGTGTATCATGCCACACTTAAAAGCTGCGTTTGCACAGAACCAGTCCAGTATAGCACTTCCTATGTAAAGTTCTAACCAAAGGTCTGCATGTCCAATAATTTGTCTGGTTTTCCTAACTGTACCAACCGGTCTAACAAAAGGTGCTACTTCACTTCCTGTATAATACATATGCAATTCATAAACAAAATTCACCCTGGAAAAGCAGCTCTTCCCTGTTTGTCACTGAAGCAGCTCAGTATCTTCTTCTACCTTTGTTTCTTTAGCATTATCTGCACTCTTTGAATGCATTACAAAAGACCCGTTTATGAAAACCATTTTGCTGGACAAAAAAAGATCAGCAACTTTAATTCATTTTTAAAAGGTACACATCTCTATCAGTACAGCTTGTCTGAGTGATTTATTAAGGAGTCACTTTCTCCCATGATTCTTTATTTGCTTTAATCTATACATTTTGTCCAAAGGTGAATAAAAGAGAACATGAGGATCATTTTAATTGTGTTGGTTGGTGCCCTTCTGGAAAAAAAAATAATATCTCTTTGTTACAACTGTATCAAAACAGAGACGCTCTAGAATGAAATATTATTTCCCTGGGAGAGACTATTAACAAGGGCATGTAGTGACAGGACAAGGAGGATTGGCTTCAGACTGACAGTAGACTTAGATTAGATATCAGGAGGAAATTCTTTACTGAGAGGGTGGTAAGGCACTGGAACAGGTTGCCCAGAAAAGCTGTGGATGCCCCATCCCCATTAAATGTTCAAGGCCAGGTTGAATGTGACTCTGAGCAACCTGATCTCATGAATGTGTTCCTGCCCACAGCAGGGGGCATGGAACTAAACGATTTTTAAGGTCCCTTCTAATCCAAACCATTCTATGATTCTGTGATTTTCAATCAACATAGTGTCAGCATAATCAGCGACTACTTCAATATTCAAAAAGTCTGAGTGGTTGGACTCAGAGTGTGGAGTTCTCTGGCAATCCCTACCAGGAATCTCATGTCCCACAGCAGGGGCACAACACTGCTTTGCTGTTGCTGGAACATTTCCATGCAAAAAGATATTAATCCATTAACTAAAGCAGAGGTGCAAAACTCAGAATTAGGTTAACTTTCTAGCTCTGCCAGAGACTTACTGGTGAGCTTGAACAAATAACTTCAAAGGCATTCTTGAATATGTCATGTATTCCTTTCTCATATCTTTCCTGCTTGTTTATACTTGGGTTTTCCATGACTGTTTTCCTTATTAAGTGGCTAGCAAGATGCCAAAAACATCATCTGATGCCTCTAAACACTAATTTACCACACAGGAAATTATAGAGTAGAGGTGCTAGTAAATTAGTGAAATTAGCTCTTATTTTTAAATCTTTTTTTTTAACTCTTCCTTGAGATAATTAGGAATATCTCAGAACAATTGAATCTGAAAAATTAAAAACAAACAAACAAACAAACAAACAAAAAAAACCAAACTAAATTTGGATTAAAAAGGTACTTTAATTTGAAGAATTTAATGAAGTCATGTTTTCCTTTCTCTTGGATACTTGATACATTTTGAGTGGAAAATACAACATTATTACAACAGAAGGTAAAAAGAGAAAAGGAGGGCTTCACAGTGATAATTACATTATTTTCCCTCAGGTTACTGTGAAACTGAATAACGGAATCAAGGATTTTTCAACTTCAGTGACACTGAAACAGAGTCTCTGTGATGGCAGGTGGCATCGAATTGCAGGTCAGTAAAAGGTGATCATCCCCTAATTAAGGTCATAGAGTCCATCTCTTGCTCCCCAGATATCCATCTCCATGGGCTAGAGCACTGGCAGCGCAGAAGTATTTTCAGTTCTTCTTTCTCACCTGCCAAGACCCAAGTTTGTGTGAAAGACACAGTCTTATTTATCCCTCAGACACAGAACCGTAGATTTTCCTGGGAGGACAAGCACAGGTTCTTACAAAGATAGGAAGAACAAACAAAGATGGAAGCTCCTTGTTCAAAGAACAGAAAGCAGCCTATTTGAAATGCTGGCTACGTTTTCTAATTCATATACCAGATTATATTCTTCCTTCTCCAATTAGAGGTTAATTAAGTTGATAAAATGCAGTAGGCACAAGGATATGCTGCCCTTAAAAGTCAAACAAGACAGATGGGGGGAACCTTTTGCTCACAATAGATCTCTACAGCCGGGATTGTGCCTCTGTGCCAGACAGTCATCCTTCTTTCCTGGTTTTGAAAGTCAAAAAGTACTTCTTAACCCTGGGTACTTTGAACCCCCTCATCTTCCTGTCTAGATGCTTAGGATGTCTTCCACTATCACTGCAGAAGAGATCTGAGTCTGCACCCTTTCCACAAGCATTCTGGTTTCCATCTGAAGGAAACCCAGGAACAAGAAAGGGAGAAGCCTCACTGTATTCTAATATATCCCCAACTGGAAGTGATTGGGCAGTTTTTCCATGCCACAAGCTATTGTATGCTCATGACCTGGAGCCTGAACACTGCCATCAGTGATCAAGAGCCCCATTCAAAAGCACCCTTGCTCCCACTGTATCTTCCATTGGTGCGGCTCTATGCCAGAATCCCGTCACAAACCGTCACTGGTGGCTCACATCCAATCTAGCAAACATGAAATCTACTACTCACACCCAACAGATAATTCCTGTCTGTCATAAAAAACTTGTGTGCTACTTTTTGCTGATCCCTGTCCTTCTCCTTTCAGTCATTAGAGATGCAAATGTGGTGCAGCTGGACGTAGACTCTGAAGTCAACCATGTGGTAGGGCCGCTAAATCCAAAAGCAATTGACCACAGGGAGCCAGTGTTTATTGGAGGTGTACCAGGTACGTTTATGATATCTTTGTGGTACATGGTTCTCAGATTTCAGCCCTGTTTCCACAGACAGCATAAAGACTAAGTTTTTCATCTCAAAAAAGAACAAAAGTATGTGAACAACCTGGTAAAATTCAAAGGCTCGAGAGCTGATCATAAATGTTCTGCCTCAAGTTCTCAAAGAAAAAGATGTGCTGCTTAATTGAAATTAAAACATTCACAGCTGCTGGAGGGTAAGGTATGGGTTCAGTAGAGAAGTCAGCCAACTACAAACAGAATTTCTTCTTTTTCTATTTTTCCTTCCCACGTGGGCTGACTGTTTTTTTAAAAAGTGATTTATTTATTTATGGGATTGGAAACTCACTGTCACTGTAACCGGAGTCCCAAGGTTTAGTTGCTGGTAGGCTTCTTTCTTCTTCTTCAAGCAATGGCATCTTTGAATACAAGACAAAACATGGAGATTCTTTTTCTTACTAGGGGTTTCTGTTAGACAGATTTCTGCTCCTGTGTATTTGTGACTCACAGACCATCTGTGTAGCATGGGCCAAGATTACCACATTTCCTTCCCTTATTCAACAGACAGAGCTACTCTGTTGGGGTTCATATACAAACTGTAATCAACACTACGTGATTCAATTTTTAAGTCAACTCCAGTGTATTTCTCATTGAAAACATGTAGCATTATTTCTCTGAGCCTTGCATGTCAATCATTAACAGCTCTAACTAAAAAATTTATTACAATGCTTATCTTCGATTAGTGGCTTGAGTGTGCAGTGTTCACATCCATCCCACGCTACTAGGAGGTAAAATGAGCCAAAAGGGAATAATGAAATCTATGCACAGATGCCTGCTCACTCTTTAAATCCAAACTGGAATTTTATTAGCACAGAACTCTTTCCAGAGAGGTAATATAAAGGGGCTATTGCAAATGCTGCTCTGCTTCATAATAGAGCCTTCTATTTCTAAATTAATTATAGAATACTAAAGCAATGCCATACATTGGCTCTATTTTGCTATTATCAGCCTGGCACAGGAAACTCTTACCCAGAACTTCACAACAACAAATGAGATACAATACTAAATAATGCCATGCAGATATAGCCAACTGAATGCACACTAACAAATCAGACACAGATGACAATACATGTGATGTTAAATTACAAAACCAGACACTGGGATTCATCTACTCTGTTACTTAAAAGAAAATGTAGTTGTCAAAAAATGCAAAATTGTGTCTCTATTGTTAATATAGTATCAAGAGTTTTACATAACTGCAGGTAACTAAGCATACTTAAATGGCCTCTAGACATTGGCAGTAGGCCAAATGTTTTAAAAGAAGATTCAGAAGAGCTGCACTTAGTAGCAAAGTAAAAGATTCTGCCACCAAACTGATTTTGCCCATCATGAGCTCTAAATTTTTATTTATTTAATTTTTTTAATCTCCTTCTTCCAGAGTCTCTGCTAACATCAAGCCTGACTACACGCAATTCCTTCATTGGCTGCATTCGTAACTTCATGATTGATGAAAAACCAGTGAGTTTTAGTAAAGCAGCTTTGGTTAGTGGTGCTGTAAGCATTAATACCTGTCCAGCAGCCTGATAATGTACTGCATCGATTCTGAAAAGTTCTGTAGACCCCTGAAAAAAAATAGAACAAAAGAAACAGCAAGACAAGAAGAATGAAAATATCACAGCTACATCTACAGAAAG
>WBMY01011691.1:497148-590805 GCA_013397315.1 Donacobius atricapilla | reverse complement strand
GGGGGGGGGGCGGGCACGTCTAATATTTACATGCAAACAAAAACCACTGGAGAATAAAAGCTGTTGCTTCTGCACTTCTCTTAATACACCACAAGAGCGAGCTTTACCATTTCTTATAGTGTATGTGTGGCCAGTCTGTTACATGAAAGTATGAGATTGCGAAAGAAATTAAAATTATATGAAATATGTTACTTTCAAAATAGATCCTCTATATAATTTCATTCCATATCTTAGTCACCCTTTGTTCCACAGAAAAAGATCTGCTAATGCACATTAAAGAATAATGCTAGATAATAGGTTTACATTGCAAATACTGTTCAAAGATTTTACTATATATTTTTAATTTTACATTCAACTCATTTATATATTCCTCAAATAAAATGGGGGTAAGAGAGTATATTAATTATGTAAGCTTACAAACAATGAAAAATTAAAATTTTTATTCCACTTCTAGACTTCATGGATATGTTCTAGCACAATATGGAGAGAGAATGTATATCTTTTAAGACAGAGCTTTATATATATGCTCATTTACCTAAACTAGGTAGTTTTAGAGTAATGTTTGCCTTAGAGACAATTCCAAATTTCAAGATTTTTCTTTGAATTTTTAAATGCACTTACATACAAACACAGCACTAAATTCACAATCTCATTGTGATCTCATTTGCACTAATGTTACACAAGTAAACATTAAGTTTAGAAAGCAGAATCAGTCACAGTTTTAGGCGACTCCCTTATCATACAAAACCATCGCTTCCCAGTGAGACTCCTGCAGGACTTCAGTTTACAGCAGTAATCCTCAAACAAGGAACATGTTCCTTTGGGAGATACACTGCTGCAGAGGAATCAAGAGTGAAACAGCAAGATGTAAACAGAAGGCAAAGGGCTGCAAATCTGAGCTATGTTATAACCATAGAAGGTAGATGGAAGTTAATGGCAGGGTTCAACTCACTATTTAATTGCACACCAAATAGACGCAAGTCACTTGCAAAACTTGCAAAACTTAGTCCCTTCAGTCACAACCTACAAGGAATCAAAGCCATTTAGCTTTCTTTTCTTTAAAGAATAAAGTAATGTTATAGAAAGTTTTATGGTTGCTGAGCAAATTATTGTTGGAACCAACTCAAAACATGACCAGCTGCAAAGAAGGAAACCATGAAATGTGAAGATAAAGAACAACACCCCAGAGACTAAAAAACTTATAAGAATTCATCTGGAAAACACACAAATTAAAACTGGAATCCAAGGAGCTTGAAAGCACGGACAGATGGAAGAACCACCAGAATAAGATACACATGTAAGCACTAATCAGCAGCTTCCCTACTACTCTCAGTAGGGTGCAAAAAGGGTTTTGACACACTGCAGCAGACTTGGCCCACTCTGGATAAATAACTGCAGCCTCTGGATACACAGGCACAGGAACTCTCTGGCAGCTGGGACCCCATCACGGACTCTCCACTTGTCTCTAGAGTCCCGTGTTGGGTGGTAAGTGAACACAGTGTGGCTCCAGTAGCCACTGCCTCTCCTTTCACCAGCCTTGTCAGCTCTGCTCGTACTTTCAACCCCGTTTCTGTTCTGCTTGCCTTCTCCTGAACACGCCCTCTTTTCCCTTCCCTGCAGCTATTAGGCAATATGCTCCAAAGACTGACTCCCTTTCCTACTCTAAGCTTATAGATGCCGCCTTCACATGGGAGTGATAGACAGACCCTTCTTTTTATCACTCCAAAGCCCATTGTTCATAACTGAGAAGCAAGCAATAAGAGTATCCCCCTGCAGTCTCTCTGGATCAGGCATGGATCCCTAAATCCAGTTGCCTTCAAATGCCATCTTTGTCTCAGGCACCAAATCCAGTTTGCTTCCTCAGCTTTTTCCTGCTCCCAACTACTAACCATAAATGGAACTTTAGGTTTAGAAAATTTAGGGCTTTTGCTTTGGGAATTCCTTTTATTATTGGTGTTGAGGCTGAATGTACTCAGATAAGTGAGATGGGTTCATAGTGATTACAGAGGCCATGGATGGTGTCAGGGCAGCGCAGCTGGGAGCAGGGGTAAAAAAGGAAGTCTCTTTCCTCCCAGTGCTAGTTGTTAGATGAGCTCAAAAAAGCTTGTGACACCAAAACCTGAGCTAAGCTTCCTCAGGCCCAGGTCTCCAGGACCCTGTTGCTGAAGAGAAAAAACCAGCAGATTCCCTGCTTAGATAGGTTCGTTGCAAGGATTACTGAAATTCCTTTTGAGTTGCTTGCAGCTGCTCAGCAGAGATAGCCAGGAATAGCAAATGCTCGTGCCCCCTAAGAGCATCAGAGTTTAGTGAATGCTGGTATTTAGTATTGTATGTTAACTGGTACACACATACTTGAAATGTTTTTTTGTCTCACACCTACTTCAAATCAAAGCATGTTTTCTTATATCCACATCCAAGTTCTGTGAATAAACAATATTTCTCTTAGCCATATTTGCTGCAATGTGATTTGGTTTCTTTCTGTGGATTTACATTTAAGAATGACTTTTCTGATTTAATCAGTCCTCTGTAAACTTTATATATGGAAAACTAAAAATATACTAAAACAGTATGTGAATAAAAACCAATTAAAATTCATAAACTGCTATTATTCAATTCACTTCTCTTTACTATATCTCCAGCAAATCAAACACAGCACTGTTTTGGAGGGTGTCTTCCTTAATTTTCCCTTCTAGGCCTCAGAGATGTGGGTTTTCCCACTGCAGAACAGGGCTTCCAAAGAAAAATAGTATAAATCAGGGGATACTTGCAGACTCAGGAGACAGCAGCAAAAAATGCAAATTTCCCTGCCCCAAACATCCATGTAGACCTTAAAATTACCATTTCATATGCTCCAAAGAAAGCCAGTATGTGCTGCATTACATTGCACATGCCTCTGCACTCATTTCAAGGCTGCTGGTTTTTAAGAGAAGGCAACAGCCTAAGCAGAAGTCTTCCCAGAATTCAATTTGTCTTTTAAGATAGATACAATATTCTGTATCTATCTTAAAAATTACAGCTTCAAGGTACAAAATCCTTCATCTAAAAGATTTGGGAAAAACCTTCAAGTTTCGAGCTACATTGTCAGATTGTCCATTTCTATTTTTAACATGAATATAACTATCAAAATTCTGCAGAAAACCTACAAAAATGAGCACTGACCCCAAGGAGATTATAACTTTTCTCTGCCACCTTCAAGGTTTTAATAAGTGTTGTTTTAGCCATTATCTAAATCAGGGCTGCAACTACACTGTTACTGTATCCCAAAATAGTCTGAAACTGGATATTTGCATGACTATGTAAGAAAGAAACCAATTTCAAGATCAAATGCTCAGGAAACTGCTTCAAAAGAGAGGATTTAAATTGGATCTCAGTCCGCTCTATCTCTTACATCTCAAGATGTGTAGAGAACACCCTTCTCCTCAAGAATCCAGAGTATGGACAACAGCCTGACCAGAAAAATTAAAGATGAAGTGTTACAAGCTTCACAGTAATTTCCCAAAATACAACAATTCTAAATTTAAAAAATTCTTGAACAAAAAAAAAAAAAAAAGGGAAAAAAAATTATAAACAAACCTTCATATGTGAACCCAGACCTGATATAAATCAAAGGATAACATCAAATTCCAGTGTATTCTCCCTGTAGCAGCACATGGCCTAAATAGTCAAATGACTGTTATTAAAAAGATGCTGAAAGCATAGCACACATATTTAACTTGTGATCTACTTTTGGCTCTTGTTACAGTTTGGGATTTAAGGATTATTCACAGATTCACTGTGGTCCATGGCAATTCATTTCCACTAAATAACATAGTAAGTTATTTATACAATTATTTAATTTATGTTCCAAAGCTGTGGAACACCATTCCTGTATAACACATCAGCAAAATGTTACTGAGAAATTAAGGGTAAGAAACACATATTACCATAACTCTATTGATTAAATTATTAACATAGACAGAAGTGTCTCCAAGGGGACATGTATTGATTCATGCATTTTATACTATGTAGATGAAGTGGAGCTTCATCTACAACAAAACAGAAAGTCAGGTGTGTGATTATTCCTTTGACAGAGTTGAGCTGACTGTTTCATTAAACATCTGGGCATATGCATCAAGCCAAACTGGCTACTACACATCAACTTCCTGCCCTTGGACCTCCTTTGGCAGCTAAAAAATATCCCCACATGAGCATGAATCTCAGTTGCATCTCCAATACAGTGTTCCCAGGCTCACAGAGAATAATCACTTTACATTTGCGTTCGCAGACCTCTTAAAGAACACGGAAAGCCAAAGCTCAGAGTGTCTTGTTGCAACATCACGTTCAGTAGAGTGAATGCTCATGGGACATAGAACTCAAAAACTACAACTTAAAAAACAAGCAGAAAGTGGAGCTAATTACACAAGAAGAAAGAAAGCTACAGTGATATTATGAGATTCTGTAGAATTTAAATTAAGCTATGAATGCAAAAGTTAGAATGCTTATAAGCAATGTTGTACTGCTTTTAACCTTAATTAAGGCCAAGAAGACGTGAAGAGACGACTTGAAGGACATGACAGTAGGCAAGGAATACAGAAGCAGTTTGACATCTAATAGCAAGAACAGAGCACAGCCTACAAGTTTGGATCACTTCAAAAAAAACACAGGGAACAAAATTAAGTTATAGGTTACATCTAGTCTGTCCTGAGAGAAATTACTACCTACTTTCCCGATAAATATTCATGTATCTTTACACTGGTGATTAGTTTATAGGAAAGATGTGTTTGAGGCAGTATTACTCTATTCATGCTAAACACGGCTATAACGCTAAAGCCATTGGTCCTTTTCATACATTTCATACATGACACTGGAGTAAGCTTGGGTCACTCAGTACTTTTTTCTTAAGAACAATATGATTTAAATTAAGTTCTACAAAATAAGTCTGTGTATCTATTTCTTGTATATAATGCCTTCTTACATTGTATTGTACAATATTTTATTTGCTGCAATACATACGCAATCTTTCCAGGAAGGACTTTTTTTGAACAGACATTTACTATAACTTTATTTTCCTGTAGACCTACAATTAATCTACAGGATACCAGGTCATGTCTAAGAGCAAAAAAAAAGGATTGAAACTTTTATTCAACTTTTTTTTTTCTTTTTTTTTCTTTTTTTTCTTTTGTACACCAGCATTACAAATAATCAATTTGGAGAAGAAGCATTTTGTTGGAAGGTTTTAGCTATAAAACCTAATGGACTGGGTCGCATGGAAGTGCTTTTTTCCTCCCTCAGGAAGCAGAAATGCCATCTGTGTCACAAGACAGCTTTCTGCAAGCTTTGTATGTCCCACATTCTTTTCTGTTNCCCGCTCCCAAATGGCACGTTCCACTCGCGGCGGGCAGGCGGCGAGCGCCCGCAGCGGAGGCAACGGTTGGGCCGTTCCACCGCAGGAACTCAAGGGGCGCGGCTTCCGGGCGCCGACTTCGAACCGGGACCGCGCCGCCGCTTCTGCCATGACGCAGTCGGTGGTGGTGCAGGGTAAGGGGGTCGTGGCGCCCAGACCGCCCGCCGCCCCCTCCCCGTGCCTGAGCCGTGTCTCTCCCCTTTGCAGTGGGACAGTGCGGGAACCAGGTGGGATGCCGTTTCTGGGACCTGGCGCTGCGGGAGCACGCCGCCGTCAACAAGGTAAGGGNGGTCACTCAGTACTTTTTTCTTAAGAACAATATGATTTAAATTAAGTTCTACAAAATAAGTCTGTGTATCTATTTCTTGTATATAATGCCTTCTTACATTGTATTGTACAATATTTTATTTGCTGCAATACATACGCAATCTTTCCAGGAAGGACTTTTTTTGAACAGACATTTACTATAACTTTATTTTCCTGTAGACCTACAATTAATCTACAGGATACCAGGTCATGTCTAAGAGCAAAAAAAAAGGATTGAAAATTTTATTCAACTTTTTTTTTTCTTTTTTTTTCTTTTTTTTCTTTTGTACACCAGCATTACAAATAATCAATTTGGAGAAGAAGCATTTTGTTGGAAGGTTTTAGCTATAAAACCTAATGGACTGGGTCGCATGGAAGTGCTTTTTTCCTCCCTCAGGAAGCAGAAATGCCATCTGTGTCACAAGACAGCTTTCTGCAAGCTTTGTATGTCCCACATTCTTTTCTGTTTTAGTCCTGGACTTGGCAGTGCTGGATTAACAGTTGGACTTGATGCTCTTAAAGGTCTTTTTCAACCTGATTCTATGATTTTGCAGCTGAGCTGCATTGCAGACCAGTCTTACCATGCTGAGACAATAGCATCACTCGTTTTTTCACTGTGGACAATTATATGCACAATATGAAACTGAGCTTAATGTGCAAGCCTGGTGGGAGGGTACATTACAGCATTTCCAAATGGCCGTTTTTTCATTTAACTTTTAATTTGTATTTCCACACCGTTTCGAACATTTCATACCATTTCCCTGAATTACGTATCTGGGGAAAATAAAGTGCTCCATTACTGCACTATTTTTAGCCATAAAGGATAATGAACCGTGGTGTACGGAAATTCTTCTGTTCTCCCGTACAGAGACTTTCCTTTGGGTCTTTGTCAGGCCCCCTGTATCTGGGCCTCAGCCGCAGCCCCGCTCAGCTCCCCCACACACTCACCGCGTNCGCCGCTGCCCCGCCGGCCCGGGGCCAGCCGCCCTCGCTGCCTTCCGCGTTCGTCGCTGTGACTGCAGGGCGCTGGGTTCGTTTGGTTAAACTAAGGGCGCCTCCCTGTGAGCGCAACCACACCAGCTTCATGTGCCGTTCAGCGAATCATGGAAACAAAACGTAAGGTTAACTGTCAAGAGACCTTGTTAAATCAGAGGGTCGGCAGTCACCAGCCGTGTGAAAATTAACGGGGATTGGCGCATTCTGCACGTGGGATGGGGTAATCTTGCATGCACGGGCAGACTGGGGAACGAGAGGCTGGAAAGCAGGGCGGCAGAAAGGGACCTGGGGGTCCTGGTTCGTGGCAAATGGAACATGAGTCAGCAGTGCCCTGGCAGCCAGGAGGGCCACCCGTGTCCTGGGGTGCATCAAACACAGCATGGCCAGCTGGGCAAGGGAGGGAATTGTCCTGCTCTGCTCTGCACTGGGGCAGCCTCACCTCCAGTGCTGGGGGCAGTTCTGGGTGCCACAATATAAAAAACCGCACTAAGCTGTTAGAGAACGTCCAAAGAGGGGGGGCCACGAGGATAGTGAAGGGTCTTGAGGTGAAGCCATATGAGGAGTAGCTGAGGTGACTAGGTCTGTTCGGCCTGCAGAAGAGACTGAGGGTCTCATTTGCAGTCTGCAACATTCTCATGAGGGGAAGAGGAGGAACAGACACTGATGTCTTCTCTGTCGTGACCAGTGACATTCCTGAACCAATGAAGTTGCCTCAGGGAACATTTAAGTTACATACTAGAAAAAGGTTCTTTGCCCAGAGGGTGATTGGGCGCTGGTGCATACTCCCCACCACCAAGCCTGTCAGAGCTCAAGAAGCATTTGGACAACACTGTCAGGTGTGACTCTTGGAGTGTCCTTTGAAGGGCCAAGAGTTAGATTCTTATGTTCCTTCTGGGTCCCTTCCAACCTGGAATATTCTGTGATCACTAATTCTGGTCAGCTTTTTCCAGCATTTCCACCCTGAAAAGCTCAGTGTGTCTCCCTGCAGCCAGGCATTAGCAGGTCTAATGCTAATCAGACCTGGTCTAATTAGGCAGTTAATAACACGGTTAGGGCTGTTTGCTACTGGCAGTAAAGCAAGAGGACACCCCCAAAACCCACCATTGGTTAGCTCATGCCATGACTTGCTGTACAGTTTTACTGACCAAAATAGCAACATGAGGAGGGCATAGGATTGTGCTGAGTACCCTGAACAAAAACACTTTTCTTGCTGTAAAAGCAAGAAGCACTTAAGGTGTTTAAACTTGTCAGATCTCCTTAGCTTTATGTTGGGGTAAGTAATTGCCATGCTATCCCTTGGCAGGGAGTTCAAGAATCAGTGTGATTGGGCCGTCCTTCTTGCAGAACTCCATGGGCGTGGTATCACAGGTGTGGAACCCGTGATGAACTGAGAGTTCAGTTCAGTGATGAACTGAGTCGGCTGAAGAGCTGCTCGTCAATTTAATAATTGCATTGGGATCTTCAGTAAACTACTACAGTTGCTTAATCTTGTGCTAAAAAACTAATTTCCTAGTTACATTCTCCTCTCAATTTTTAATAACAAGCTGATGTTTCAATGAAATGTTCTTTTTAGAGCTGATTACAACTAGCTGGGCTCAACAGAGATGTTCACTCAGTTTCAAAGGCTGAGGTTTGACAGGTGTCCTTCAGAGGTCCCTTCCAACTTAAATTATTCCATGAAAAAGCACGGAGAATTTTTGACATTGCACTTCATTTTGTATTATTTCCTTTTAGAAAGGTATTTATGATGAAGCCTTAAGCAGTTTCTTTAGGAACGTAGATACAAGGTAAGTTTTTAATCAAGCAGTTCGTGAGTTTACATGGTAGATCAGCACTTGTAGTATCTTCTTTTAACCTAAGTTACCATTTTCTTTAAGTCATATTTGGCTTGTGCTAGAAAAAGATTTTGCTTTTTTGTATTCTCCTCAAAACCTTGTTTTTGCCTTTCAATTTTGTCTCTACATACTTCAGGAGTTAAATATGTTTAAAGTGTGTGAGTTTGTTTTCCTTTCCTTTTATACAAAACATGGACAGTCAGGATCTGATGGCTTTTGCCGCTGCAGATAACAATCAGTATGTGTGCACTCTGAATACCAACTGAGCCACGTTTCTTGAAGAGTTGTAAGAGGAATTGTACATAAGATAGTCAGAAAAAAATGAAAAATTTTTAAGTCTTATTTATCTATCTTGTTACCCAGAGTAGTATCTGTAATTGTTTTTTATAAGTTAACCAATTCATATCTTAAAACCATTCAGCCATCTCTTATCTATCCAGTTACAAAAATCCTTGCAGTTTGCAAGAAGAAAATGTGTACTTGGGATAGCCTGTTGCATAAAAAAAAATTGACCGACCTCTGTTTCCTTCCATTATATAAAAAGGTTGCAGTACAGCATTGTGATTTTTACTAGAACAGCACTGAAATCCAAATTGCTTTGTCTCAAATTTTATCTCTTTGAAAGAACATTGCAAATGTATTGAAGTGTATTACTGTCATTCTATATGGGTATTTCGAGAATACTTTTTCGTTTTTTTTAAATCAAGAAAATTTGATCATTAAAAAAATGTCTGTTTCTGTGCATGCCAGATGAAACCATCAAATCTGTAATTTGCAGGTTGGCTGCAATAGAAACACCTGTTTTCTTTCAGAGCAACCCGGTCTAGTGGAAGGTGTCCCTGCCCATGGCAGGGGGGGTGGAACTGGATGGTCTTTAAGGTCCCTTCCAACCCAAGCCATCCTGTGGTTATAGGAATGTTGGGATTTTTTTTCAGCAATTGAATCCAAGTGATTGAAGGTATGATCTGGCATGAAAGACCACAAAGCCAACAGTAAGAAAAAGAAATACTGTTTTGGGATTGGTTTTATTTCCTCTTTGAATTTTGTTAGTCCCTGCAGAGAAATTCTCTAGGTGGATTTACCGCTGCTATAGCCTACTCCTGCAGGAGTTGTGTAGGCTAGAGGAATCACATGAGTATTGAAGACTGCTGTGAGCTGCTCACCTAATGAGAAGTGTCTAGAGACCATCTTTGAGGCTTGAGAACTCGGAAAATTGTTGAGTAATCCAGTGCAGCCCTGTACTCTTTTCCCCTTCTTCCTGATGGGGCTTAAAATGATCTAAGACATATTTTAAATTTAGGCTTGGCCAGCTCCCAGATAAGGTAAATAATGGAAGACAAAATAAGATCAGTCTTCCAGTATCCCTGCCTTTTTTTTTCCTTGTGTTGAATATAGTTTGGCCAGACCATAGTATCTCATCATTTGAGTGGGAAAAGATGTGATTGCAACATGATGTATAGTGTGCTACGTTGGCTCAATACAACCAGTCCTGGGAAAGAAGGATGATTTAGCTATGGGAACCCAGCAGGATTTCAGAACTGGTAAATCATAATAAACCAAGTCAAGCACAGCACTGTGCTGGTGCAGTTACAGAGCTTTCACACCTCAAGCCCAAGCACAGTGTTGTATTACCCCCACTGAAAAGCTCATGGGGAGCTTTTTGCCATTGTTTGATTGGATACACATATCCACATATACATGTGCTGATAAAAGATAATCCTTTCCAGTTTTGGCAATGCTTGTAGGATTGCTACAAAGCAGAGGCTGTATCTGAGAGTAAACTTCTATGCTTATCTTTCTGTTTCTTGGGATAATGTTCAGGATAATTCTGATTGAGATCATGTCCTGTAATTGTATTACTTTCAGGAATTATGAGGTCTTAGCATCATGTTCAGGGTGTTTCTGTTTGTTTGCGTTGTCATAGTCCTCCAAACAGAAAATATCAGAGATAAAATTTTATTGTAATATATATTTTATGCTACAAATCTAATCTTAGATTTTTCTGTTCTATATTTTTTTCCAGAAGTGGTGATAATGGTCCTGATATTTATAAAGGAAAAATCTGCTCTTTAAAAGCACGAGTAAGGCAATCTATAAAGGTCACTCTTTTTACATTGAATATGTATGTCCGACTGTGAGAATTCTCATGAAGTTCTTAAAATTGCATACAGGTTTAAATACCATTTTGACTAGTAAAATATCAAATATTAACTCTTACTAATGCAGTAATACAGCTTGCCGCCAGTCTTGTAGAGCAATTTATATTGGAATTTTAATAAAATGATTGCAAATATTATTAACTAAGGATTGGCTTTCTTTGTGCCACTTTAAATGATTAAGAAGCAAGGAAACTTGAAACAACTTTTTTTTTTTATTATTCCTAAATATTGGGGCAAAACATAAAATTTTAACAAAATGAAATGCAGTCCTATGAAACAACTTCTAGCAAATCAGCTAAGGTGATTCTAGTTGATCTCCTAGTTAACAGCTCGGGGGGAAAACAGTTTCTCTGGAGCAGAGTAGAAACAGAATTCCTTTTGTATTGTAAATACTTATCTTTTTGTGTGATTATTTCAAGGGTGGTTTGCTTACTGACTGAATTTAAATTCTTTCCATTCTCAAAGGCACTGTTGATTGACATGGAGGAGGGTGTGGTAAATGAAATTCTACAGGGACCATTGAGGGACGTGTTTGATAGCAAGCAGCTAATCACAGATGTTTCTGGTTCGGGAAACAACTGGTGAGAACCTCTTTAGAACACATTTCTTAGCAGCTAATTAGATGGCATTTGAAAGGGGAAATGACAACCGTGGCTTTCTGCATCGTTCTGCATCTGGAGAGCTGCAGCATTTTACCAGCAAACTTGGAGTTACTGTTGCCTGGAGGAGGGCTTTGAAAAGGCACTTACAGAAGAATAATTCTGCTGATGTATCGTTTTGTCTCTTTTTTTCTCCTTTTTTTTATTTTCTTTACAAAAGAACATGCTTTTTATTTTTATTTCTTTGGCATTCAGCTGCTTTCATTGCTTAGTCAAAGCCATAATCTAGTTTGAGACTGCAGCTACTGTGGAAATGAGATATATGAACAAATGCACTTCTGATTTCTAAGCACCACAGAGTCTGGCTTTGTGCATATAAACTACATTACCAAAAGAGAAATTCAGAAAAAGATTGATTAACATAATGAATTCCAAATTTTCACGGAGACCTTAAGGTGCTCTAATAATATTCAGTGCGCTGCAGACTGGAAAGCAAATCACCAGCAAATGTACCAAAAGAGAGTGCAATATGTGCAATATGGGGAGTGAAACAGTCTTTACCATCTAGCAGACAAGTGTGTTGAAAATGAGCTGTTTGGGGTTTTTTTGTTACTAGTAGCAACTGATTTGCATGGTACTCAGAAGATGATCTGTACACTTATTACAAAGGGATAACTTTATTGTTAAGGACTGTGTAGTTTTCATTACTACAATTGAAACATCCAGTGTGGGAGGTTTCTTTCCTTTTCAGTACAGAATAATTAGTGCATACTCTAAAGTTGTGAACTTTAAGCTGTTTGCATCCTCCAAGGTAGAACCACGTCCTGACTCCCATATGCTTGTATGTAGTCACAACTTAGAAACTCTCACAGATGAGGTGTTGCACCCAGCTTTGGACTCTGAACTCTAAAATGTCACATAAGAAGGAGTTAAAATTAAAAATTTAAAGTTTGATTTTGGAGGGGATTTTAAAGTACTTTTCATATCCTCAGGGCTGTAGGCCATAAGATATACGGCTGTCAGTACCGGGAAAACATAGTGGAAAAGCTGAGAAAAACTGCTGAACATTGTGACTGTCTACAGTGCTTCTTTATAATTCATTCCATGGGAGGTGGTAAGTAATCTTTTTATGGGGAGTATGATTGCAGTGGCCACAGATGAAAACAAGAAAATGCATGGATCTTGAAAGGAAAATCAATATAATAATCTACATCATTCAGAATGCAGATTTAAAAAATTAATACAATTCAGTGGACCTGTAATTATTTAGCACTTGTTTTGTTAGAGCACTGAGGAAATCTAATGTGCTACCAAGAACAAAAATGCAGCTAAAATTCTAAAGATGAGGCAGTGATTAGCTCAAGACAGGTACCAAAGACAAACACTGAGGTATTACTGATCAGAAGGGTCGGTGACCTCTGAACACTGACAGCATTGTCATAATCAAGTTGGTTTTAATTGTGGGAAAAGAGTTTTCTAAAAGGCTTTGAAGAAGACTTCTTACGTTGCTTAACTTTAGAAAAACTTTGTTTTTCTGTTTTCCTTCCGCTTAATTCTCTTGAATCTCATCTAGTTACTTTGTTAATAAGCCTTTGCAGTGACAATTTTGTCATTATTGCATTGCCATTAGGCCTTCCTACCCTAGAAACCTGAGAGTAGCGTGTATTACAAATGGTTACGATGTGGAAAAAGACACAGAAAAGAGCTCTAAATATGAAGCAAGGGTTTTGTCCAAGGCCTTTTTTGTGGCCATATGCATAATTTCAGAGACCCTGCAGGTCCTTTTTCTCTTATTGTGAAAACTGCTGTCTTGTTCATAGATTAAATTGTCTGCCGCTGAGAATGTAGCTGAATATTCAGAAAAAGACTGCAGTTCAGTTCTCCGTTTTCAACTCCGGGCTGTGTGCTTAGTGTTATTGAGGAAAAAAGCCTGTGTGCTGGGGGGAAGGGGCAGTTCTGTTTTTACTGAAGAGTGAGAAAATTTCATAAAGAAACCCTATAAGAAAAATAGTATTGTTTGGGGCAGTTCAATGCTTTTAAGCAAATGTTGTGTTTCATAATTCAAATTAAAGAACTGAAAATAAGAAGTAGAAATACTTGGTGAGAAAAATGTTATGTAATAGGACTTTGTGGTTTGCAGAAATTTTTGAGAATGTATACTTCCTCCTGACTGACATACTGTGGGAAATAATTTTATTACTTAATTTTTTTCCTGTCTGGGAAAAACCTTCCTGCCTTAATTACATTTGAGTAGCCTCTACTGTCGGCCAAATGCTTCAGAAAATTTTCATTAACGTATATAATTGAGAAGTTGTATGTCTCCTACATGACTCTTAGAACCTAAGATAATGTGGGAACCTGTCTTCTCTCATTCTGTCTTCATAATTAGGGACAGGATCTGGGCTTGGAACTTTTGTACTAAATTTGCTTGAGGAGGAATTCCCAGAAGTATATAGATTTGTTACTTCAGTTTATCCCTCTGGTGAAGATGACGTTATTACTTCTCCCTATAACAGTGTTCTGGCTATGAAGGAGCTTAATGAACATGCAGACTGTGTACTACCAATAGAGAATGAAGTAAGAAACAATATTCTATTTCTGTAATTTTTTTTTATTAGATAGTGAAAGTGTCTCTTCCTTTTCAGTACTGATTTGTGTACTAAATCTCGAAAAGCATAATTTCACTTTTTAAAGTAATTGAATTTCTAAGTCACTTGCAAGCTTTTGAAATGAACATGAGTTTCACTAAAAAGTTGTTCTGCTCCTTCAAAGTAAGGTAGAATGAATTTTTCATGTCTATTTCATGATAAACAGTTAAAAGCATCTATTTACTGAGGTAGAATGTCTTCTATTCTTTTAGCAGTCAATTTGTCCATAGTATTGGTAGGGTCTTACAAGGACATCTGATGTCTCCAGATTCTAACAAATTTAACTGTGCTGATTAATGATGTGGGAATCATAGACACACCTTACCTTGCAAAGTGCTAGACTCATTTGAGTTTAGCTTTGGTGACTGTCTTGTTATTTGCTTATGAAAAAAGCAAGATAAATTGAAATTTAGTTAGAAACTATATATTTTGCTTCACAGGTGTTATGTTCTAAAACTGCATTTTAAATTTTCATAAGGATTTTGAATAGTTGAATAAAATTCGAATTTCTGAGTCAAGCTATGCATGTGTTTGTGATATGTAAGGCACAGACTTTTAGAAACACTTCAGTCAACTGGAATTTCTCAAAAGTTGGACTTAGATGTATCAAAGGTATAATCTTTAAGCTAACAGTACAATGTCTGAGCTTTCAAGATTATTAGAAATGGAAAAGTGAGGTACTCAATTTCAAAGTTCTGTACTCAAGACTACTGTGCTTTTTTTTTCCCTCGCTCTCATAGTCTCTGTTTGAGATAGTTAATAAAATTCATCAGATGATCAACTCTGGGAAGTTAGGATCAACTGTGAAGCAAAACAGCTTGGTAACATCAAATGCAGGTCATGCAAAAACACTACAAGAGAAGCCATTTGATGCAATGAATAACATCGTAGCCAACTTGCTACTGAACCTGACAAGGTAAAGTTACAGGTTATTCCTCTGTAGCAAAGAAGGATTGCTGGAGGAGGTGTGTGCTGTAAATGTGCAGGCCTGCGTCGACTTGAGTAATATGAATTGGTTTTCATTAGATAGGAGTCTTCTCTTTTTAAGAATTGGTTACTAAATGCTTAAGTATTTGGAAGTATTCAAGTTGTAAGTAGTGTTGCTTTAGCCATGGTAGTCTTAAACCTGAAGTAAGTTTATAGGCAGAAGGATATTGTCTTCCACTAGTGCCTAATGGAGCCCACAGAGGTTTGCCTTTCTAGGCCATTGCATTATTTTATAAACATTGTCAGATCATTTTTGCTCGTAAACTGTCTATTGCTTCAAGAAATATACTTCTGGAGTATTGGCCTGTTTTTCTTTTAAAAAGCTTGTCGGGAATGTGAAGTCACATGTGTTTTATTATAGCCTGTTTAGTAAAACTGGTATTAATACCAGCTGGTATTAACCAGTATTAAGTATTATTAATTATAATAAATCATTGCTAAAAACTACAATTGGGAAACAAGGAATCATTCTTGGTAACTTATTGTTCTTTAATACGAAGTTTAATAAGACATAGCACTGTTACTGCCAGATGTGAGTTTTGTAATTATACTTGCACACTTGCTTGAATGCTGTGTTTTACAGTTTTATTGTACAGAACAGCTGAAAAATAGATTTCATGGAAGTTTACTTTATACAAATGAGTTACTTAGTTTGTAGCAGTTTCATAACTGTTTGTTAATTTTTCAGCTCTGCTAGATTTGAAGGTTCCCTAAACATGGATCTTAATGAAATCAGCATGAATTTGGTTCCATTTCCTCGACTTCATTATTTGGTTTCAAGCTTGACTCCTCTGTATACACTGGCAGATGTTAATGTTTTTTCTAGAAGGTAAGAAAAAATATTGTTGGAGTTCCACATTTAAAGCTTAATTTATGATTTTTCCATAGTTTTGATTTTAAAATTCCATTCTGTAGCAAAACTAAGGCTGGAAGTTCTAAAACTTGTACGTCTGCCACATTTTCAAAATCATCCTGCTGATTTACGGAACATCTGTTGTCCCTTTACTTTGTAATAGTTGAGCCTGTAAACTTGACATCCTTTTAATCTCTGCTGGAAGTGTTTCTATTGGGAAAATGTATTACTTAGAGCCCACACCACAAGTTCTTCTGAGTAACAGTTAGCACTTGACTGACTAAATACTTTAAAGACAAACAAGGGATTAAGTAGGCTCTTTGGGGAAATAGCAGCATCTTACTTCAGTCTGGAGACGCAATAAGCCTGTTTAACATCTTATTGTAATGGTAAGCTGATGTGTCAAATTTTGTGAGATATTTATCCTTCTGACATAGCAGGAAAATTACCAGTTAGAATAGATTTTACTGGGTTTGGTGGATTATGTTCAGTCAGCAAGAGGCCCAAATGATAGAGACAGCTGAGGGGAAGTGATGGAAATATGCAAAATGGAGAAGAGGGCAGACCACACTTATTTTCCAATATCAAGTTGTGACAGTCAGGTCTGTTGAAAACATACCTTGAGGAGACAGTACAGGGCTGGGAGGAAGGTAGCAGACTATGAGGAGATGGTCAGTCAAAGATGTTTCAGAATGAAGTGGGAACAGTAATATTTTTGTCGCCTTTATTTTTTTGTAATAGGCAGATTGTGATAGAGGGGATATAAGAAAAAAGAAAGATTATAAATATATATAATTTGGAACAAATGGAAATAATAGCTTAGATGTTGTGGGTCCACAAAATACCATCTTTGGTATCCCACAGTACAGTGAAACTTGGTTTAGGAAGTGAGGAGAGAAACATTATATGATCTGCAGTCTCATCTTTTAAAGCAGTCATGTGTGATAAAATTAGAATAAGTAGACTAGACAAGTATGTATAGCCTGACTTTGCCCAAATCATTCATCAAAATTAATACAGTTCTATGACTCATTGATCCTTTTAAATAATGAAGTGTAACAGGCAGATAACCAGTTCTGTAAGGGTCAGCAGCACTTTGATATTCCTTATCAGATCCTTCCCAATCCATGGGATTGTCCACTCAAATTTCCACATAACCAAGAACCCCGAGTAGTTAAATCCTTTTACATAATTTTAAGACTTTATGACTGCTGGCCTCAAATTCCCTTTATAAAGGCAACTTCTCTGACTCAACAGTGGCTTGTAACTTGAGGGTGAGGAAAAAAAATGGATCCAGTGTGTTTTTAAAAACTTCTAATGCCAATACATGTACATATAAAGGTTTGAATCTTTCCTGTCATTTATTGTCCTGGTAAATGTACCATTATCCAGAATTTTATGAAATTTTAAACTCTGAAGGTGGGCATTCTGAAGAACTTTTGTATCCTCCTTTAGTATGGGTAGATAACTGTTTGCTTTCCACGCAGGTTGGATCAGATGTTCTCAGATGCATTTAGCAGAGATCATCAACTCATTCAAGCAGATCCAAAGCACAGCCTCTACCTCGCCTGTGCCCTTCTTGTTCGAGGAAATGTGCAGGTTTCAGACCTGCGCAGAAATATTGAAAGGTTTGTAATACCATACAGAGTAGTCATGGGATTTGTACAGAAACTGGCAGTTGTCCAGAGCATTCCAGCTTTTCATTTGAACAGTTTCAGTACCAAATCAGTTTACTCCAACCTCCTTTTCTTTATTTTAGAAGGGAAGAATGTAGGCTCGACATTTCTGAGTCTGAATTTTAGCTTGCTAACTATTGCTAGCTCCTTTCCCAAGGGAAAGCTGTCAACAGTTTTTCCCTTTTCAAAACATCTCTCTCTGTTTCTCAAAACAGGTTAAGTAAACAGTGTTCCCTTCCCCATAACAACTGTCCCCAGGTGATGTTTCCTACTACTTAACCAATGGAGAGAAGTGTCAGTCCGATGGACCAATAATATACCTTTTTAGTGCAGCAAGTTATAAAAGAAACTATTAGAATTGTAAATACCAATAATATACCTTTTTAGTGCAGCAAGTTATAAAAGAAACTATTAGAATTGTAAATGAAACCTTCTTTCTCTTCTGACAACTATATGGAGTCAATCTATTTCATGTCCTACTGTGACAGAAGACATATTTAACTTAGATAATGAGGGAAAATAAGTCATATTATTCCTGGATTTCCAAATAAAAGGAGATGCTACTCCTGTCTTTCTCCAAATTGCAAAAAAAAGCAAAACCCAGCCTTCCAGGGTTCTCCCAATAGCAAAGGATGTTGGGGTAATGAGTTCTGTAGTAGAAGTTTGTTTTTCGTGAACAGAAGGCTCTTCTCTTTCCATGGTTACTTTTATGTAGCTAGGAAATCATCTGTATTTTAACAACTCTGTTGTTAGCACCCATTTTCTACCTTGAATGCTATTGAGCTACATAGAGGTAACAGGAAAGGCAGGCAAAATGGAATTTATAGGCAGGCATGCATGGGGAAAATTTCTGGGAATCTAAAGTATTTTACTTATTTCAAAACTACAGGTAGACTGATTGCCCCTGCACAGTATTAATGTGCCTTTTTACTAAATCTCAGAGTACTTCCAAAACCTTTTATAGAAACACGCACTTGTAACTTCACTTTTCAAATCCCAATGCATTAAATTAACAAAACACAATTGATGTTTGCAATTTAAATTTAACATAGAGACACAGTGGTTTAGTCTGATGTCTAAAGTATCTTATTCACAGTGATAGTTATAACTGTCCTCCATAACCTGAGTGCTTTAAATGTTAACCTTTTTAGACTGTTAGTTGAAACTGTTAGTAGTTAGCCTTTGTGTTCTTTATATTCCTTAGATAACTAAATTTTTATATCACAGGTTGAAGCCTTCTCTGCACTTTGTTTCCTGGAATCAAGAGGGCTGGAAAACTGGTTTGTGTTCAGTACCTCCTGTGGGCCATTCCCATTCCCTTCTGGCTTTAGCCAACAACACCTGTGTAAAACCAACTTTCATTGAACTCAAAGACAGATTTATGAAGCTCTACAAGAAAAAGGTGCAACTCTCATCATTATAACATCCATAGTCACTAATCATTAGCATCTTCATTATTGAAACGCCGATCTTAGTGTCATGAAGGGACTGTTCATAATTAACAGCCCAAGGGTATTTGTGTGACCAGGTGACTCAAAGCCCCATCCAACTTCCAGGGATAGAGCATCCACAGGTTCTCTGGGCAACCTGTTCCAGTGCACAGTGAAGAAATTCTTCCTAATATCTAATCTAAACCTCGGGGTCCACCAAGCTTTCTCTCACTTCACTTCCTCTGCAAGACTGGAGAGAAGTACAGTGAAAAACTTGTGGGTCAAGATAAAGGCAGGGAGAACACCCACCAGTTATTGTCATGGGCTAAACAGATTTGGCATTTGGAAAACTAATTTAAATTACTGCCAATAATAGCAGAGTAGGATGGCCAGAAATAAAAACAAAACTGCAAACACCTTCACCCCCACTCCACTGCCTTCTTCCCAGCCTCAGAATTCCACTTCTGTTCCTTCTTCGCTGATCTTAGTGTCTGCAGCGCTGTTCTCTCACATTTTCTTGAGTCTTCTCTCTTATAGCTGTTGTGCAGCATTTTTACCCCTCAATAAATACATTGTCACAGAGGCATTACCAGCATCACGAATGGGCTCAGCTGTGGCCTGTGGCAGGTCCATAGTGGAGCTGGCTGGGGTGGTTCTGTTCAGCGTGGGGGCAGCTCCTGTTATCTTCTCACAAAAGCCACCCCTGCAGCCCTGCGCTCGCCCTGCTGCCCAAATCCTGCCGTGTAAACCCAATCCACAGCAGCTCAGGTGTACCCAAGAAGGCAATAGGAAAGGATGGGTGTTTAAGAGGTCAGTAATGTGGCCTGTGATTTACTAGGGGATTGTTACCAAAGTTGCCAAGTGTTTCAACAAGGGATGTCCTGATATAAGTCTGTAAGTGCTGTTTCAACAGTGCTTGCTGCTTTCGCTCCCCGCTTCAGTACAAGCTAAATGGTATTTACTGAGCCAAAGAAAACAAATACCAATAAAAGGATAACACTGAAATTTTTTTATTCTCTTAGGCTCACCTTCACCATTATCTGCAAATAGATGGGATGGAGCAAAGCTGTTTTTCAGAAGCTATATCCTCTTTGTCTGACCTAATAGAGGAGTACAATGAACTGGATGCTACTAAAGGTGGGCCTAGAATAGATCCTTCAAGACTGAAGATAGCTGTTTAAAGAAGGAAGATCTGATTTTAAAAACAGCAACAAAAAAAGCACTTTCCCTAAGCATCCAGCCACTTCAGTTAACCAGAATGACTTGCAGCAAGCCTGGCTATTGTAATTCCAAAGTGGGACCAGCACAACCTCCTCACCTCAAGAGTTGTCTTTAAGTGGTGAGCCATGCCTGTAAGAAAGATTTGAAGGCACCTAATTGTGGCTGTGGAGTAAACTGACACACCACATGCTGTGAAGAAAAGGAGGAGAGGTTGTATGTAGCAGCCAAAAATGTAATTCTTTTCTCAGACTTTCAACTTAGAGTAAACTAAAGGTAGGTCTTGCTTCAAAGGATCAATGTTGCTAGATAGAGTTTTTAACAAACAGCTATGAAGAGAAGAAAAGCCCATGTAGTCTTTTCAAAGATGAAAGCAAGTCTCTAATGAAACTGCTTTCTTACTCTTTGCAGTAGACATTTCAGAATACTTTAAGCTATGTTCCTTGTTTTAATATTTCTGCTTCAATGTACTTAGTATATTAGAGCATTCTCAGTTGATACCAACATTGGCAATAACAGAAAATTCAAAAAATAAATTTTGTTTCAAGTATTATACTTGGAATATTAATTAATATTTTAATGATTCATATTCGTGAATGCTGAGTTGCACTTGATAATGAGATAATACAGAATACCTCTGAGGGAAACATGCGCTTATGATGAAGTTATAATGACCATTTGGAGAAAAACACTTATAGCCTTGAAAGAATGCAAATAAAATAGATGTTTTAATATTTATAATTATCTGGGTAAGCAGCTTTTTGTATTACAGTAAGAACTTTTACAAAATTGAGTGTACAGCTATTTCCAATTGGTTGAAAGTGAGCTGTTGCAGATTAGAATGGACTGATACAATGATTTCTTGAAATTTGACATCCTTCTAGCACAGTTGGAGTGGATATGTAAGTAAGCACAATTATGAATGTATAAGCCCAGAAGTATTCAATAGTATTGTGATAATGTTTGTTGAGAGTATTTTTTAAGAAAATGCTCTAAAAATATCAATTTTCTTAAGTCTTGCATCTATTATCTGCAGTTGTCCACTTATTTGTTCCTTTGCACATCCAGTGTTTATATCCATAACACTAAAGACCATCTCTTGCAAAAAGCAGTCAGAGTTAAAAGTTGACGACCTCTGTAGAAAACAGCATTGATGTGTTTTAATATTGCAGATGTATAGCAGAAAAGGTTAATATAAGAATACAGAATAAGAGATGAAGTATTACAGGGTAATTTTTTTCCTAATAGGTTAGTGCATCTATTTGTCTTTGTGGGCAAAATCTTGTGACAGTGGGGTATGCAGCTGTCTTGCTGTGCCTCTCTTAGTTACCTGAAGTTCTTGTTTGAGCGCTGCTGTTGTTAGATACATTCTCGAGAAGGATGTATCTCCCCCCATGTAAAAACAGTTACATTTAAAAAGATGCCCTCTGGAGTTTTACAGGTGCTATTTAATAAATGAGTGAATATTCACATGTGTAGTTGCATTATAAGCACTGCTGTGTCAGGGGATTATGCTGACTCTTCAGGGTGTGAGTGTGCTATCCGTGTGTTATAGTCAATGGTGTAATTTGTCATAGGAGTTTGAGTTGGGAAAATATATCTCCCGGAGCACTGCAAAGCCTCTGACACACACACGATGTTATCCACATCATCTTCCACCGGAAGAAGCCTTCGTTGGGACACTCGAACTGTACACTGATCATTTTGGACTTATTAGGAATGCAGCATCTCTTATCCAAGCACACTCCACAGAAAGTTAGTTTGTATCTTTGAGTAGTTGAGCATCCGGAAAAAACTAGCTTCTCTGCTCTTGGAAGCTGGAAAGTTGGTTGACATGTTTTTCCTTTTGGAATCTTTAATATTGAAAACAAAGAAAACCCTGAACATTAAAAGCAGATCACGTAAGAAAAAGTTGCAACATTTACTTAGAAATATCTTGAAAGTTACTCAATCTGAAAGCTGCCTGATTTATCCTTTGTCAGTGTAGTGGTTATATGTTTTTTGAATTCTGTTTGTAAATTTAGTGTAGTGGTTTAAATATTTTTTTTACTGTGGAATAGAATTAGGAGAAAGGCAAAACAGGCTTAACTTAAACATAAAAATAGTTAGATTTATTAATACACACTAAAAGGAAGAAAAAAAATGAGAATTAAAAAAATTGAAACCTTTGAAAGGACTCAGAAAATGGAGTTAAAGGGGATAGCCACTGACCCTGGCAGAGTTGCATGGACAAGCCTATGAATGCTTTTGAAGCACTCATTCTTTAATATATATAAATAAACTACTTTTTATAACTTTTAAAGTTTAAACATATTACACTTTTTATTTTCTCCTAATTATATCCCACAAAAAAAAAAAAACCACTAAAACCATCATGTAATTAATTAATACATCAACCGAAAAACAAATCAAAATTAACAAATATAAAACCACTACAATCAGTCAACAAATCGAAAATATTTTCAGCATGAGTGTTCATCAGGACAGCATTAGCTGCACTTATATTTCAGGACATTACATTATTTCGTTTGAAATTGCACATCTGTAGTTTTCTATTGAAACATGAACATTGATGGTAGAAAACATAGAGTTATTTTAAAACCCATAAAAAAAGAAAGAAGTAAATGTTTTATTAGTACTTGCTAATGCATCCATTTTTCTATTAGTTCAAATATTTTAATTTTCTATTAGGAATTAATTTTATGCTAGAAAATACCTTTATTTTCTTCAGCATATTGGTCAGACAAGGCTGGATAAAGCATAATCTCTTTTCTTTTTTCATTTCACATTTTCTGTTGTCGTTGGTCACTCTGCTGGATATGCCTATGCCACAGGTCCTGGAACAGGGTGTCCAGGGGGTTGCCTGTATGAGGCACTTTTTCTTCAAAACTAGTGGTAAGCTTCTGTAAGCTAAGACAGCAACATTTTATTTATGCAGCCCCAAAAGGATGAATTGAAAATACAAGGATAAGAATTTGATTTCTGTTCATGAAGGTACTTCTGTTGGTAAACCTAAAAATGAAACATAAATAATATTTATACAAAATTCAGCTGAGCTGCAGCTATATTTTGCTGATACTGGATACTCAGATCCTTGCAAGGACTATGAAATTGCATATATTACATGACCTTCTAGTTTCATATGATGTAAAGAGTTAATTGTGAAATTTTTATGAAATATCCAGAATTTTATTTTATTTTAGGCCAAGCCTAGTTTGTAAAGGCTGCTGAGAGCATTAATATTTGTGTCTTTTTAGATATTGATAAGACTTTAGATTTTGTATTGAGGAATAAAATTATCCAATCACTTTTAGGTACCACTAAAAAGCCTGAGGGCTGGATTAGGTGGAGTATACTTAAAAAAAGAAACAACATTTAAGTGGAAAAATTCTACAAAAAAGCTATGTGAAATCTGTTCACTTATGTAAGAGCACAGGCAGAATTACCAGGAATTACCAGAACTGCTGTCTACTTGGAAAGTAGACAGCAATTTAAAGATTTCATTGAAGCAAGTTTAAAAGCCTGTCACAGACCTGCAACAAATAAAAGGAAGTTAAATGGATGTTTATACTTGGTACATTTTTTGAAGTATGACCTAGTTACATCTCTGTGTATCTGAATGAGATAAATCAAATTGAAATGGAAAGGCAGAAAACAAAGCAAGAGAAGTAAAATGAAACTTAGCACTTACTATCCGCTGTAATAGAAAAGAGACTTTTCAAAATACATATTTAGCCCATTGAGCTATCTATGGAATTCATGGACAAGTTGACAAGATACTTCTGCTGGACTGGGAAATGGGAGAGGGAAAAAAAATTTCAAGGTGTTTTTCTTCAGAAGATTCCCAAAGAACAGTATCCTACAGCAAGTACAACCACCACAGGGACAGGGTGTTGGGTCCCTGAACCGATCCCAATAGAAAGTGCTTTGCCAGCTGTGTGTCTGCTCTCAAGGCTATGCTGTGCAGATGATCCAAATTCCAGAATAAATGATGTCATGTTGCAGTCAGTGAAGGAGTTACTGAAGGTTGGACTTTAGCTTTTGGATCCACTGAAGGACTACAAGGTAAATGGCTAAATGCTGTTCTCCAGATACCTGAAATAGATTATTTGGGTTTGTGCTGAGATGTATTTCAAAGGCTCACATGGTTTGGTTGCCATTGTTTTCAATGCATTATGGTCTCTCTTCAATAGATTAGCACTGTTCTCTAGAAGTTGAATTTCTCTTCACTTGAAGTCAGTTGCTTTGCCAAGTACATGTTTATACAACAGTTTTAAGTGTATTTCTGTCAAAAGGCTTTGATGCTAGATATAGCTATTGTATCATAATTTTGAAGTAAAGATGAATTTTTTATTTTGGCCTACTTGTGTGACCACTGCTTATGTGTGAGAAGTTGTCCAAGCTAGACTTCTTATTTTGTGAGCAGGTCTATTTACCTGCGGATTGATTGATGTGCATCTACTCATCAGTGTTTGATAAAGTTTTTCTGATAAGCATTGCAATCCTTTTGGTTTTATTTTATTGATCCATGATGGTGATTCCGTCTGCCACCAAATAAATGGCTCTGCTTTCTGATACCTGCAATAGCTGTAACAAAGATTACTTTCACCATGGAAAGTTGCACGGGGAAGGAGATGGCACAAGTGTAGCAGCTGTGGCCAGGGAAAGACTGGCATAGCTGCTTCTGGCAATGGTGCTTCCTTAGAGTGAAAAAGAGAACTAGTGTTAGCAGCAGAGCAAGAATGGAGTTAAAGGAAATAGCCACTGACCCTGGCAGAGTTGCATGGACAAGCTTATGAATGCTTTTGATCAGACTGAATAAACAAAGGGGGGGGCAGTATTGTTCTTGCAGTGACCTAAAATTTGTGAATATGGGAAAGCCACTAAGGCAATTTTTATAATTTTCCACTTTCTATTGGAAGAAGAGACCTGCATCCTGTTAATGTATCTATGTGAAAACCAAGACTGCCTAACACCACAAAGCAGGATAAAGTGGGGCAGTTCCCAGGCTGCAAAATGGCTGTCCAGCAGCATCCCTAATTGGGCTGATCCAATGAGTAGCAAACCTCTGCAGAAAGATACTTTGGCCAATTCCCTGGTGACAGAAGCCAAAAGCCTTTTTGCTTTTCACATTCATTAGGTTTAGAGAAATGAGTCTGTGACCTGAGAGTAAGAGGGGTAAGCGGCAAAGGCCTTAAGCAAGAATTGGGCCAGTGCCAGTGTGCTGGCTGTTGGAGCCAGGGACACTAAATGCAGAAAGGCTCATGTCACGGTAGGACACGAAATAGATTGACTCCATATAGTTGTCAGAAGAGAAAAGGCTTTATTTACAATTTCAACAGTTTCTTTTAGAGCATGCTGTGCTAAAAAGATATTTTATTGGTCCATCAGACTGACACTTCTCTCCATTGGTTAAGTAATAGGAAACAACACCTGGGGACAGTTGTTACGGGAAAAGGAACACTGTTTACTTAAACTGTTTTGAAAAACAGATGTTTTAAAAAAAGAAACTGTTGACAACTTTCCCTTAAAAAAGGAGCTAGCAATAGCAAATTTTAGCAAGCTAAAATTCTCTCAAACCCACAAATATCAAACCCACAGGCTCATGTACAGAAAAGTTTACCAGTGTAGCCAGGCTCACCTGACATCAGTCTGTAGTTGTTTGATTGAAGTTGCTTGTGCTGTTCCATGTCACAGATGGATTGTCCTGGCTTCTTTCTGCCTGGGACCCTGGTGCAGGGACTCCCTGCCAATCTTGGTGTGAATACAGGAGTACATCCAATTGTGCCACTGACACACAGGCACTTATAAAGCTGGTTAGGCTGAAAGGTCTGCCCGTTGGCATAATAAACTCCATTGAGCTCACAACCTACAGCTACCAGATCTGAAAATGGTGAACAACGGTTACTAACAGAGGAGGAGCACGTGGGTCTTGCAAACAGAGTGCTAAAATGCAATCAGTCTTTATGACATCCACAGCTTTGTAAATCAGACATCAGCATGTCTGCCAATAACAGGCTTGTGCACAATCAGCTGGCTTCACTAATGCAGGTAAGTCTACATACAGTCCCAGCCCTACTCTCAGATTCTCTAACTGAGCAGTTGGAGGGCTAAATTAGGATAAATTCTTTAGCACAGAGCTGTGCAGCACCTGCAAGCAGAGTTTTCTTCCACAACCGTTTACCTGGTGATCCCCACCCTCTTGGATTTCAAGAAGGGAATGTGAAAGAACAACTTACATGCACACACGCCTGTTTCATACCTAGGCTCATCTTCTGAGTAGTCGCAGTAGAGCCCTTTGTGGGGATCACAGACATCTGCTTCATTGCAGGGCTCTCCTGCCTGCTTGGCACAGACCTTACAGCAGCCACAGCCATCCTTCACCAGGCTAACCCCGGGGGTGCAAGCTGGCACTGGTGGGCATCGGCACGGCCAGCGGCAAACCTCCTTGCGCTGGACTTCACCAGTTTCTGAAGGTTTGTCTCCAGGCTGCTCTGGGGGGCTGTGGAAAAACTTACACACAGTGGGCTATTTTGAGCACTGAATGCATTATGTGTAGCTGGAATAGCAAAAAATGAAGTCAAGATGGAAAAAAATGATAAGTTTCATGAAGATATGCAACGCTTCCCATTTCACAAGATCAAAAAGTGAGAGGCGGCGAGGATTAGGTAGAAGGCAGAAGACCATTTTCATCAGTCAGTGTCATACTCTGAGATTCTCCACCCGTGAGCCTGGCCTACTGCTTGTACAAAACACTGGTCTTTCCTTTACCTTCTATAGAACAAAATAGATCAGAAGTTTAAAAAAACAGTGTTTTAAAGTAGATAATGGTTTTAGTGTAAGTATTCCTTCCTAGAAACCTATCAAATGAATTAGCTTTTGAATCCTCACATTGTTTTACAGCCAGCCACAGTCCTGTGTTCCCGTTCTGCTGGAAAGACCCTTTTAAAATAGGGAACCTCTTTTGAATGTTACTTTTGCTCCAAATTTTGAGTAGATGCTTGGGGAGGAGCATTATAATATTTACAAATGCTCTTGTGCTAGATGCAAAAAGTTAATCCTAATAAGGGAGGCTAGTAGCTGTACTGAGTTTAATAGGTCACTTTCCAAGAGTGCATTTATTTGCATGACTAAGCTTCATTGAATCCAGGGCTTATGGAGCAAAGACAGATCTCATTAAAGAGATTTGTATTAGCAGTAGGAAGTCAAGATCTAGCCAGAATTTACTGGTTTACACATTCTGTCTCAGAATTCATGTCTTTTTCTATTTTTTCTTCTTTTTTTTTTTTTTTTTAAGTAAAGGAAGACCGAATTAATTCTTGATAGGCTTATTTTTCTGAAACATGGGGGCAGATTAAGTTAGCACAGTGTGAAAGGATCTATTTGAGATACCTCTGGACTATCTGCATTTTTTAAGAACTACAACTAAAACTTAGCAGTTTAGATCTTAGCATTAAATTTTTTCATGCTGCTGATTTCAGCAGAAATGCAGATCATGGTAGTTATTCTCTGTGGATGACTGGTTCTGTAGTGTAAGTGGGGGCATGCACAGCACTTGGCCACTATACAACACAGGGCCTGGGGGCCACTCATCACACAGCTCTGCCCAAAGAGCAAAAGGGAAAGATGACCCAGCCCCTCATCAGTTGCCCATATCACCATCAAGCTTGCAGAAAAAACCATGAAACATATATCCTATTTCTTGAGGGGGGGACATGCAAAGCCCACCCTATCAGTTTCCATCAGTTCCTCCAAACTGCAAGGCTCTACTGGTATGGAAATCACCTCCAGCAGAGATGCTGAGGGAAAGGGGTCATTCAGCTGGGGTTCCTTGCTGCTAAATTTTCAAACTGGAAGTATCTGCAGAATTCAGCATTTCATATGTCATAGCCCAGGAAAGCTCTTGCAGCATAATTGAGCTGGCTTAATTGAGTGCAGTAGTAAATGACCTTCTAAAAACCTTTATTTACAACTATCCTTATGATATCTTAATCTGCAGCTACTAATGAAGCTCCAAAGTAGTAGCTTTCAAGTTCTTTTGGCTGAATGATTTTTGAGCTAGATATTAATTTACATAAGCAATTCATATAGTAAATGGATGTTAAACAATGTCATGTGGTATTCCATGCAGTATGAAGAAGATAGTTTCATAGATGTGTCATTTGCTAAAGGATTTCTTCTAATTCTTTTTACCCAAATGCAGCAATAATACAGAAATAACTAACTCAAGTATACTTTTTAAGGCAGCAAAGCCTTTCGTATAAACCATAATGTTAATTTGATGAATGTGTGCATTTAAATACAAAGATTCTTAAAGGATTGTTCTGAAAAAAAGACAAGCAGGTGTTCCTATACATTTAGCAGTGTTAAAGACAATACAGTTGCTTTAGGAAAGAGTTCCTTGCTGCTTCTCTCTTTAGAAGCAGGGTATTATTATTATCATCAGGACTTTGCCCATATGCCAGCAATATGAGGTTATGTGGCTTCAATCAGATATCATGTTTCAAAATGGATATGTGTAGCAGGAGGTAATCTTACGTTCTTCAACCAATATTTTAATTTGTGTTACAAATTGAAACATGCTTTAAACCCACAGACTTCTACTTAGGGGACTTTTCTCTCCTTTTTTTTAAGGAAAAGATGTCAGCTGAAAGGTGTGAGACGAAAAAGTTCTTACAAAGTAAGAAAAACACCATCAGGCGAATATCTGACAGTTTTAACTGTGGAATTACTGAGCACTTCAGTCTACATAAAAAATCTTAACATATCTGTTAAGCTACAATGAAAATATAAAGTTTGCTTGTACAGTTTACAGGCCAAATATTTTTCTAATTTGTGCTTCCCCAAGTTTCTGTACCAAAGCTATTCACTTCGCACAAGCCCCTGGCATATTTTTGCTGATCATATGGGCAGATCAGAAAATGAGACCATTGTGTAAAAACCCTTCATGTGTTGTTTGTTTTCCTATATTTTAACAATTGAACAAGATCAGTATGGCATAAATAAGCAAATAGTAAAACAGGCAATGTATTATCACTGATGTTTGGTTATCTTAGTCGGGCTTTAAATATGCAGAAAGCGGAGGGAGACAGCCATTGGAAAATTCTGTTGACATTCGTCTTGATTGTAAAGGAAAAATACACTGTGTACGGTACGTATAAAGTGGATTTTCAAAATTAGGTAAATAAATAATGAAATTTGCCTTTGACACAAAAACCTTTAGAAAAAGCTATCACTTAAAATTGTCTCATAAAAGGCAATGTATAACACAGCCCTGGTGCCTTTCTCATTTGAAAAACTAGCCTAAAGTCAGACTGCAGTGTGTATATATATATATATTTGCAAACACATGTATACATATATATATGGGATATGAACATGGATAAGATGTTTACTTTCTTACTGCATCAGATAGTAATTTGTGCTTATATTAAAAATAAAATAAAATAAAATACCAAGGTCAGTGACAATTTAAGCTTCCCTAACACTTTTTACTTCCCACCAAGTCATATTAAGGTACTGAGAGAAAAAAAATTACCAAAACGTGACTGATGCAGTAAATAAGCTGCAAATGAAATTTACTCAGGAGTAGGGAATGGCTCCTTATTCTTTATAAGGAGTTTACTTCTCTGAAATTTAGTTCGTCATAAAGCAAATAAAAACTTTTAACCAGGACAAAGTGAGGAAGGGGAAAATCTTTTTTCTTCTTTTTAATGAACTTACCTGTTGAGTGTAAGGGATGATGAAGATGGTGGGAACAAGGAGCCACCGCATGTTCCTGCACATTCAGAAATGAAACTGGGAGATAGGGAACAGGCTGAGCTGTGTCAGAGGAAGCACTGAACACAAAGCTCTCCTCTGTCTCCCTTGCCAACCCTACTTTCCCCAGCACATGCACGAACACATACATGCATTCACACTTGAAATTCTCCTCTTCATACTGAACCAACTTCACACTGAAACTTCCAACTGGTCTTCTTTTCTCTGCCCACTGTTAGAATACAGATTTTTCACACCCTGCTTGATCCCATCCAGCTGATTCAGCCAGACTTAATGGAGGTCAGGTAGGGTGATACCTGATTCTTAAAATCTTGCTGCTGGAAATGCAGTGTTATTTTTAACTTGTCTTTAAATCTATATTGCAGGAATTTCTGAAATCTGAAGGGTAGAGCCCCAAATACATATATTTTTTGAGATGGAGAAAGCACAGTTCTTCTCAATTTCTAATGTATTGTGCTTAGCAAATCATTGCATAAAAATTCAGTCGGTACATGCTCTCTAAAGAGGGAAGGAGATGCTATAAAATGTTAAAATGCTGCTACATAAACTGTTTCTTTCAATGGAATCCTAATGGGGAAGCCCAAACTATAATGTACTTTTCCCTGAAGTATGCACCTTGTCTTATTGCTGTGTCACTGCATTTAACCACAAGATTGTCCAAATCTCCAAATTCCCTCCCCCTTAATGCTATCAAGGTGATGTGTTTGATTTTTAGGCTAACAAGTGAGGGTCTTCAGGATAAGAAAAAAGATCCAGCCCTGTAGCAGTGGTGTTGGTGGTGCCCTGGTAAATGTTCCTCCTTTGCATTTGTCCATGCTCAGGCACCTCCTGAAGCCCAAGGGTTACTAGGGGAGGCTGCCAAAGACCACACTCCCACAGCAGCCATGTGTGAACAGAGGCAGCAGTGGGAGTAGGGAATCGAATCCAGTTCAAGCAATTCTGTTTGGCTCCAGGACTTGGAGCACTACATGCCCTCTGTGGTTACAGATGCACCCTGAACTGCCCCTCCAAACTCTTGAGCATTTAGCTGTAAAACACTGAAAATCTACTTTTCTTTAGTACAATCACTTTGTCACATAACTCAAATAAATTCCAAGCAGTACCTGGGTGACAAGTAGATGCAAGATCAGTTCATTTCATGATGTTACTCTGGTGTGTGGCAGTGCAGACTCAGCCCACCCTTGTGTTTCCACTTGAAAGCTTACGAACATAGCACACTGGTTTCTTGAAAGTGTCTTCTGTATACTATCAAAACATAGCTTCTTTCAAGGAATCAGAAGATAGTTGAGGCTGGAAGAGGGCTCAGGGGGTCTCTAGCCCAACCCCAGCCCAAGCAGGTTCCATTCTGAGATCACACTGGGTTACTCATGGCTCTGTCTATCTAGATCTAGAAAACCTCCAAGGGTGGAGGCTGCTAAACCTCTCCTGGCAGCCTTTCAGGAGGATAATGATGAGCAATTCCAGTTGTTTGAGGAGATTCTAGGTTCAGTTTTCTCTTACAGCCCCAAAGACACCCCTTTCACTCTCCAGCCTGTAAGAAGTGAAGAAGGCCAGAGGACTAGCACATCCGTTCTTCTTCTAGTACTGCAAGGGGAGCCCACAGCATTAATTTGAAAAGTGTCTTTTCTCTTTGCATTGCAAAGATAAAGCATGTGACCAGCAGAGGACTGAGAATGTTCTGCGTGAGCTGGCAAAGACTGGTCTGATGTGAGTAATGGTCCCAGTCTTGGGGAACAGGAGAGAGATATTTCTGTAGGATTACCCATTGGTTTCATATAGCGTATTTTGCTGGAATCACCTGGAGAACATGGTGTCTGAGCTTTAGAGAGTGAGACTTTGAAACTGTGGTTAGAGTATAATTAAGCTGATTGATAGAAAAGGTTGGGTTTGGAAGGAGTGGGAGGAATGCTCCTCCCCAAGGAAGACATTCTGGTGATGTAACACATTAAAATGTCATTTTAGGTGGCTGGATGAATGCTCACATGTGTACAAATCAATCAGCATGACTCTTCAACCTGAGAAGGGCCTGCTGCTAGGAGCACCACTCCTGCTATATTAGGACTCAGCTCTCCAAAACAACAACTTGCCTTCACTGCCTTTTCCTAACAAACGCACTTAAATGAGACTGTCTGGACCTCACAGTACCTGCAGTACTGATTCCTGCATGTATAAGTAGCCATAAGACCACAAAGACAGTGGCACTAACTCCTGTGCATAAATAATGCACCAGTGCTTTGCCTACTGAGTATTGGAGTCTGTGTCTCTGCGAGTATTGTCTCTGATTTAAATAAATGGAGGCAATCTGCCCTTTTCCTCTCCTGCAGGTCTTTAGTGATCCCCCACAACTTAAAAGCTAATGTTTTTAATGCCAAGTCCAGACTCAGCAATAGTTTGTCTGTATGCATCCTCCTTGCCAAATCTCCCTTGCAGATTTGATTACATAAAGCATCATTCATTTCCTGAGCTAAACCTGCTCTTCTATCTGGTGCCATTCTAATACCAACCTAAATGGAAATGTAATTTAGTTGTGTATTTAGTGATCTCTACATACTGCACACATCTCTTTGGTGCAAAAAATGATCTTCCTCTCTATGAAATATGCCATGTAAATCCATTGTCTTAAGAGATGGAAAAGTATGAGTTATAAACCCATAAATTGATATAACCATGCATTCTAACTGGATAGAAGGTCTTAGACAAAATGTCAGACTTATTTGTTATTGATAGTTGTTGTGGGCCAGGATTTTCAATACTCCCTACTGGGCTTGGTGGAGTTACTGCAGTAAAATCCATCAAAGCCAGGGTTGGGTTTGGTCATTCCTAATAACTGGGTGTTAGTCCCAGACACACACCAGAGATGAGGGTTCATCTTTCGGCAGGAAGGTTTTTGCATGTTGTCCTGTTTTGTTGTTCTTTGGGCATGGATGTTACAAAGAGACCGGTCTGTTTTGGTCAAACCTACTGTTTGTGTCCCTTCATTCAAATAAATAAACAGATGGGTAAAAAAGGAACAGGAACATTATATGACAACATATTGCCCTTGGTTCACCCTGTCTCACATGTTGTTTGCTCACTTGAGCTTTGGAAGGAAGCTGCCTTCTTCAAAACAGCAGTGCTCCAAAAACGCTGATGGATTTCACTAGGATTTCACTGCTTGCTATTACTGGCAACTTGGGCATGCCAAGGCAGAGACATCTCCCTGCTGGGAGTGGCAGGGTTTGTTGCCAGGCAGCATGGCATGCACCAGATCCTGGGATTGGCCATGCTCAAAGGTATGGCAAAAGTTCCCAGCTGGAAGCCTGAGGCCAGGAGCTGTGATGGTCATTGCAGAGGAATCAGCCACCCACCACTGATGCACTTTTGTGAGGTTTCTCTCTTCTCTGCTGGTCAGCTGCTCAGCTTTTGTAAATTTGGGCTATTTTTGCTTCTCCTCAAATTGAGTTTCAGACAAAAGTTCTACTCAAAAATGTTTCATACCTCTCCTCCTGGAGCACCACCAACAATAGCACATTCCCAACAAGCTGACTAAGGAATTTCTCCCAAGGTGATGGAGGTATTTCCACTGGGACAGAAATTCATCTTATCCTGCATACCCACATCAGCCATAACAACTGTTGGAGGGGTAGAAATGCTTTGTACAAACGCAGCTATACCATGTTCCTCACAGTGTGCCACTGTTTCTGTTTCAGCTGTGGTCTGCTTCCAAGCTAATTCATAAAGGTCCTCTGAGCTATAACAGGCAGCCTCATACATGAAGATATTTACATGCAGGTTTAAGACTAGGTTCCATTTTCAAAACTGATTTTTGCAGGTCTGTATCCTGTTTTCTTCTAACAGGCCTTAAACACAGAAAAGATGCCAAAAAGTGCTTGTATTCCAAAGCTCACATCTCTGAAATGGTCCATCTTTCTGTGACTTTCAACAATATGAAAATAGAAATTCTCAGAATTTTTTAAGCTGAATATTTTTCATCAAAGACAGACTGAGTTTTCATGTTTCTGGTTAACAGATCATTTAAAAGTATCTGTACACACTGAACAGGATCAGTCTGTGCTCTGCCTGGTTCATGAGGCAGGCTCTGTGCAATCAATCCAGAAAGGCACAGGCTGCAAAAAGCAGGCCAAAGAGAAGGTAGAGATAGGAATAATAATGAAGACAAACTGGGGGCCCACTCAGCAAGGCAAAGAAGTGCAACTGCACCAAGCGAACCTATTACATGCTGGAATTGGCTAATTCTACACACAGTGCAGTGTCTCTATTTTTTTTCAGTTTGATGCTGAATTCACTGTGACAGAATAAACTCAGATCAGCCCAAATTGTATTTGCACATCAGCTTTTCTCCTCATAGCCTAGCTCTGTGGGCACCCCAACGCTGGCAGCTCCAGCCTCCCATACCTTTCTCCTCCACAGCTGGGCTGCTTTGCAGAGCAGGCAGACAGCTGCTCCTCAGGGAGAAGTTCCATCAGGATAAATATTTGAGCAGGGCAGCTAACCCTGCATGTCAGGAGACGTGAATGTCTGCTGAGGCTTGCACAGTTCTCAAAGGGTTTCCATTGTTAGTTATAGGAGGAAATAGTAAAGCAGCTTCCCAAACTCCTGAACTATTTACACATGTAGTTTGTGTGCCAGCTAAAAAACATTCCTGATGGAAATGAAAATAAGGTCCTGGCCAATGTCCTGCCCAAACCTTCTTTGAGGTAAGGCATGGGAGAGACACAAAAAAAGAGTTGTATTTTTTTCCCAAGCCACCAGTTGGGGATTTTTTTTTTATTATTCTTAGTACATACTTTATAAACCAAAAAAAAAATCCCACATAAATATTGGTGCATTCACTTTGCTATCTCTGGATTTATTTTGGCACTGAAAGACAAACTCATTTCTTTGGTCTACAGGAAGTGTATGATGCTCTCTACAGACCCAGAGACACACTTAACTTGTAGGGCACTGGCCAGATCTGGTGCCCATTTTTCATGCTAAGTGTCTCATGAAGTGAAACAGCTTAGAGAGGGGAAGGAAGGCTGTGACTGCTCCTCTCCTTCCTGCTGGTGGCATAATCTTCACTTCTTTCTCCTCATGAATGAAGAAAGGCATCATCCCTCTTCCTGTGTACAAGGAAGCTGCTCCAGGTTTCACAGCTGGAAGGATTTATTCCTTCACCAGGTGGGTACATAAAAATAGAAGCTGGGAAACTAGTGGTGGGAAGTCCAAAGAGCAAATGCTAGGTAGGCACTGCAGATTTGGCCAAGGCCTAGGGTTCACAAAGTCAGTAAGAGCCTATGTTCACATGCTTGAATGGGAAGATTTTGGAATGGGCAGAAGAGATGAGGGAACATGATGATGTCCCAGCCCTCAAGCTATGTCTTTCAGGGTCTACAAAGCAATGAACTATCCAAGAGGAAAAAAAACCCATACCTCTTTATGACAAGGATATGGAGAATAGTGTGAAATTTCTTTATTTTTCTACTTAAGAATTTCACCTCAGCATATTTGTATGAAAGTGCAAAACCTATGGGAAACTCTGTTAAAGCATTCACACTTGCTTTCTTTTCATTTTCCTTTAGAGAAAAAGCATCAAAATCTACAAACATCCAATCAAAACCCTGCATCAACTCAAAATCTCCAGAGGGATTGCAAGCTTGCCCAGCTTGCAGGAAAATGCAGCTGAGTTGTTTTGGGTTGACCCCCTCAACAATTCAGTTGTACAGTTTTCCTTCCTCTTGCATGCCTATTGCAGAATTCCCTGTAAATCATCAGAGGAAAAGCAAACAAACACCTCTGTTGCACAACTATGTCTATTTATTTTATCCAAATACTTCGGTCCAAATAATGTGTTCACCATCACCACCAGGATGAAGAATAAGAGATAGCAGGAAGGAATTAGCAGGTGACTTGCCCAAATTTCATGTGCCATGTGGGTGGAAGGGGAAGGACAGGAAAAAAGAAAAAACAGGAAGGGGTTAAGGCAGAAGTTTCCTGGTGAATGACTGCACCTGAATCAGGCGTCTCTGATCCATAAAAGCCCATAGGACAGTTCAAACAAGTGAGTAATATGTCTGGGATCCAAGGTTTTCAGTGCTGTTTTGCCTAAAGGATTATTTCATTTGCATTTTCTATAAATCAGTCAAGACCTACTGATATCTACAAAACTCAACATATTTATTCTGAAAAAGTTGCACCTCAGAGATGTCACCTTATGGTTTTTTGCCTCATTAAAATTCTGTCTCCCCACGTGGTGGGAGACATGGTGCTGACTCCAAGTGGGACAATACAGTGGCAGAAAGCAAAACCAGGGAAATCTAAACAGGAGGGAGGAACAGGAGGTTTGGATCTGCTGGAACCAGATCATTAATGAGGCAGGTGTCCCCACATCACTGCTCTGGTCTCCTGCCTAGGAGACCTCGGTTATGGCTGAGGGGTGCAGGCACTGCACCTAATACCTCATCCTGCCTTTCCTGCTGACCAGTTACCAGAGGAAGAATACCCTGGAGTGCCTGGGCAGACACCCAGGAGGCTTCTAAATAAACCAGGCATGGCTCCGCAGTGCAAAGCTAATTAGGAAAAAGGAAGGAAACCTTCCCAATATAATTTAAGGCAAGAAAGATATTAGAGTTTTCTATATTCTCAATAATGCATCTATCCCTCCACCCCTTGCCTTTTTAAATCTCTTTCAGACCACCTTAAATTCACTGGAGAAATGCTCAGTCTTGCATTAGGTACAGCCCTGCCATCTGTCAGATTTTTTTTTAAATTAAACGCTTGTTTAATATCAGGGGGAAAAATGCAGCAGTGGCTTGGTTTTTTATTTCAGTCAAATACATATTTGCTCTCCTAAATGAGTTCAGAAATGAGCAGCAACCCTGACATTTCCTGGGGAATCCAGTTCATCTGGGTCCCCATCCAGACATCCTAAGGTTGGACTCCTGCCTCAGAGCCTGTCTCACCAAAACTGTAAACCATCTTCAGTGATGGTAATATCCCGCTCCTGTGGGCATCTTCATGCATGAAAAGGAAAAGGTTCATTTTAAGGGAAAAAGGTTGGGGTTTTTTCTCATAAGACTAACAGGTCATGTATATTTATCTAAGCTCCAGAGAGACTCTCTAAGGGAAAACTACCAAGGTACCAAAAGACCCTTTAACTAAAGAGAGCGATAAGATGACACAACAATGGGAACCTCAAGCCAAACAAGTTCTTGTATTTAATACAATGAACTGTAACACAATATATGGAGGGATGTGGCAGTTCTCTTTGTTTTAGGAGAGATTCCCCTAGGTGCCCTCCAATGGGGACAGGTACAGGTCAACTAGGAACCCTTTCTGGTTTTGGAGAACCACAGGTACCTTCATGATGCAGTTCACTTCTTCAAATAGACACTTCATCTTCAGGCTGAAATGAATTGCATCTGTTTGAGTATCTCTGTACCTTTTTGTTTCTGGTGACCATGCTGGGATCTTGGGGTGACAGCTGATGAGGCAAGCGTGTGTTTTCTGCATAGGCATCTCTCTGGCACAACTACTTGAATGAAACAAGTAATTGTTCCCAAAGCGTATGTGACCAGGTACAGTGTAAAACTTGATGCTTAGACATGCCCACAGTCCTTTCTGGCCTTCTCTCTGAGTTTCTGAGGCTGGCACCACAGCAGAGTCATAAGCATGGCATAGGCAGTCAGGACTGGTGTGTGATCCAGATGGAAAGTACTTCTGTTTCATATGAGGGGTAATGAGAGGGGATGCCTCTTTGGCAGTGCCCAGGGTAAAGTCACAGGAGAAATCAGCTGCCAGCAAGCCCTGACTTGGCAGCTCTGTCCAGCACAGCACCCTCTACCAACTTCTTCCTTTCAATATGAAGAGGGCTTCAACAAAAAAATTAAAAGAGAACCTCGGAGCATGGAGGATTCATTCATTATCACTGTTCTGATTCAAGCCTCTGAAGATGTTGAATATGCTCACATTACTCATTCACTCTGAACAGAAGAAATGAGCACTCTGGTTTCCGTTTCCATATACTTAAGCTACATTCAACAGAAAACAAGCCCCAAGTGGTTTTTGTTGAGAGACCCAGGTAAGGCTAGATAAACTGGCAACTGGATTTTTTTTCTTATGAAACTATGAAAGGTGGTATTTAGAAACCGCTTACTTGAGATGCTGTTGCAACTGCGGACAATGGCAGATGTTCCCTGAAGTATGCTGTTTGGAAGTAGGATATTTAGAACAGTTGCTGTATTCATGGTGGGGAGCTTGCATTGTTCCTCCAATAGTCTTGACCAGTTTCACACAGTAACTCTTACTGCTGTGTCAAAACACAGGCAAATTTCCTCTCTGAAAGCCACCAGGCAAATAAAGGAAACAACTGCAAATAATGATGTGGAGTTTCTGTACTGACACAGAGACAACAGGAAAAAGCTACTATCTAATCTTGCTACTCCTGCACTTGTGAGGTTTTCCCATCCTCTGGAAGTTCTCCCCCACAATGGACTCAGACTTACTCAAAACCGTGCAGGAGACTTAGCCCTGCCCCAACTTCAGCTGACAAAAATAATGGAGAACCGAGGCAAAAATGCTTCGTGAGCCATGTATCCTGTTGAAGGCAAGGTCGCAGTGCGCTGGGAGACAGCCCAGGGTGCACACGCATGGATGAGCAGCACCCAGCCTGTGTTATGACAGCAGCGAGAAGGTGACATTAAGTGAACTGCAGAACAGGCAGACCTTCGCCGTGGGCAAATGCACTCCCACAGACATAGCCCAGAGGATGTAATTGCCGTGGCACAGAAGGGTAAAGCTCAGCTGTCAATTGAAATCTCAGCAAAGTCTCACTTAGCGTCCACGTTGCTCATACATATGTATGGACAGCCTGAGCTTCGCCCAGACTGAGAGGAGGCTGGAGGGAAGGACAAAAAGACACACCAGTTCAGGCAGGGCACTCACACCAGCTAAACTGAACAGCTCATGTATGGATTTTAACACCTCACCTCCAGGCACAGCACACAGTCTTGAGGCATCTTCAAAGCAATGAACCGAGCTCAACTTTTCTTCAGTGATGATGGACCTTCAGCTGCTGATACTCTCCCAGACACAGTCAGGACTCAGCATGAGTGTGGCACCCTTTGCAGTAGGTAGGGCAGAGACACTGATCCAGTTTTGGGGGGAAGTGAATTTACTAGTACAGATATGAGCAGTGCTGTGTCTGCAGCCCCCAGGGCCAGGTAATGATCTCTGCTCTGTTTGATTATAGTGGAGAGATGGCCTCTGGGTCTAAAATGTACCTGGTCATTTTTCCATGTACATTCTGCTAACAGGATCCAGAGTGCAGTTGCCTATTATGCATTAAATCGGGAAATTACTATAATTAAAAATCACTTTGTTCAATCAGTTTCATAGTCATCTGGCAGTTGCCAACTTTTGTCTTCAACTGCCCACTGAGACTGTGTCTACATGACTATGAGTCCTTTGTAGGTCTCTTAAAAATACCAAGTACACTTTTAAAATGTCTAGCTGGGGTCCTGCAAACAGAGTTGTCATGGCAGCATGGAAATCTGGCCCAGCAGAATATTTTTGCATTTCCAAAGGTGACAAACCATTTGGAGCATCCAATGGATACTTCTTTAAAACATACCTGGGTCATATCTTCTTCTTTAAAACAAACTGGGCTTAAAGAAAATCTGGTTTGTCCCTCTCTCTTAAAACAACAACCTGAGACCTAAAACATGAGAAAAGGGGGAGGCCAGTGGCATGAGAGGCCTGATAGGATCAGAAACCCTGATAGTGTAAGCCTATCACAAAATCTGAGCAAGTCCCCAGCAATGAGAAGACAGACGAGTCGTTGGTAGCTGGAGCAGCCCACAGCACAGCAGTGCCTCAGTTCTCCCTTTGCCTTCTGCAGATCTCTGCCACAGTAGCAATTACTGCTGTTGAAAATACCTGCCTTTATTCTCCTTCCTTGCTTTCCTTCTGACAGGATAAATTACTGCACTTAGAAAGTAAACAGCTTTTGCACTGATATTCTCCTGAATATCAGTGCTGCTATGAAATGTTTGGAAAAAAATGCACACAATGCAGAAAATAATACTAAACACACTAACAGTTGTATTTCCATCATGCCATAGGAGTGCCTAATATTTAAGTGGTATTACAAGCTGAGAGTACCTTCTCTCCAGGACCCCAGGCCTCAGTTCTTCTGCAGAATGTGCTTTCATCTGACCATGCAGTTGCACAGAGGGACTATTTGATGTGCATAAAGGTTTGTGCCTAAGTATTTATAGGGCTGGAGCCTGACCTGATGAGCATAGAAAATTGGAGAAATCTATGAGGAGTAGCAGATCAGTTCAATCTTGATTGGATGAAATCAAAGCTGAGGCACTCAGCAGTGCCAAAAGCCATTTAGGATGGGTAGCTTCTGACCCTTTGAGAGAGTAATCCAGGAGTTCTTCTTAAATGCTCAGACTAATTGAGTGCCATCAAGGCCTGAGGCATACAAACATCTTCAGCTCCATCAAGTTGCTCACATTTTGTGTCCGGCTGTACAATGATGAACACAGGGAGGTAACAAAGGGAATCCTTCCTGATTTATGCCCTGTCACTTCACCTATAATATAAAATCTCTGAGATCCCTGTATCTTTATATTCAACCTCACCCAACACAGAACTTTTTTTTCGAGCAGATAGCTCCAGAAATGGGTGCAGAATCTTCCGGTTGACCTACAGCATTTCTGTCTGCAGGATGTCCAGTCTGGATTTGAGGAACTCATTCTCCTATGTAAACAAGTCCAGCGCATATCCCCAGCCTGCCTGAATCTGAAGTTCAACCACTTGACTATCTTGCTCATTTTAAATAATGATGCTTAAAATCTTCTCTGAATGTGTCCCAGACATTTATTTGTAGGCCATAAGGAACTACCACATTCATCTTCTCTTGTGCAGGCTACAGGACTAGTTCTATCTTCTTCTATATTTGCCTTCTTTTCTCAATCAGCCTTTTTATCTTCTTTTTGTACTCTGGCTCCCACCCAATCTCTGATGGAGCTCCTGCTAGTGCGAGTTCCCACTGTGCAGGGTGAGGAGCTCCCTTTGATCCAGGCTCCCTCAGCCACCAATTCTCACAAGTGGCTCCTTGTTCCCAGCATGGATCATGCACATCAGCAGCATAACAAAATAAAGGGACAGCTAAGCTGCAGCTTTTTTTCCAGGTGCTGTGCTTTTTCCTCTAAGAAGTGATCTCTTTCCTTATAAAGGGTGGGAAGGGAAGAAGGAAGAATAGAAAGATATCTGGGTCATATCTTCTGTGTTTGGGATTTTATTACCCTTCCTTTTACTTAGGACATATCAGTAATTCAGAAGCTCTCTTGTGAAATGCTCTTGTTGACAGTCAGGGTCAGAGCAACATGTATTGGAAAAACCATGAGAGAACAAAAGCCTATACAGGTTTTCCACAAACTCAACTGCCATCCCCAGCCAAGACGAGCTGCTGCCCAGCAGTCCAAAGCAGAAGTACCCCATGGGATGACCTGAGTGCCTCTGTCCCCGTCATCAAGCCCTGCCACCCTGAGCACAGGCTGGCCTTGGCCAAAGACAGTGCTTGCAAAGGATCTGGTCACTGCTTTGTGGGTTGGGGTTTTTCAGACTTATTGTTGATTAGGTAAGCCAGTCTTTCTTGAAGTTGAGAGAGGAATCACAGGGTTAACAAAAGAAAAGAAGGACAAGCAGTGAACCAGCCCAACATCAGTACCTGCATGCCCAGCAGCCGCAAGGGAGGCTGTGCGGGGACGTCTCTCTACTGGCCATGGCCACAGGAAATCAGGGCTTTGTCTTAACAGGCAGTTGGACTGTCTCCTGGTTTTGCCCAGGCTCTTGTAGACAGCTGCCTTGGTGAGGCTGGCAGGAGAGTAAAAGCCTTTGCTCCTGGAGCTGTGTGTTTTGTGTAAGTGTGGGTGGCAACACACACTGTTTCACAATCATTGTTCTGCTTTACAGAGGGGCAGGAGAGAAGTTTGGGCTTAATTTTGTAGTGGGGAAAGACTGAATGTTTCACAGTCCACTTTGTGTCCTGCCAAGGTCTTATACACCAAAGAAATCCTTATTTCTGCAAAAAGTAGGATATTTGGTGGGAGATAGGAGACAGTAATTGCCCCACATCCAGCAGCAAGTCCAGCAGATCCTACATTTCTCACCACTTGGGTTATTAATAACATTTTGGAAGTGTCCAGCAGAGCACAGTGGAGAAGCCTATATCCCAATAATGAGGGAAAAAAAAAAAACACACAGAAAATGTGAAAGTGGCTTTGCTGTGATATTCCTGGAAGGCTACAGCTCTGAGAGGCAACTACTGAAGATTTCTTTTTATAGCAACAAAAGGTCTAGTGTCACCTAATGGGGACCGAGAATTTGGGTCATAAGCTAGAGCTTTTGCAAAGGGACTTTTCCAAATGGGGCTCTGCTCTGTGCAGCGCTGCACGCCGAGCATCGGCACGTGGAAGAGGAAAAGGAAGCGCTGGGGCCCCCAGGTAAACACCGCCCTTCCCACCTTCCCACTCCGAAGCGTTGTGTCTCAGTAGCCAAAACTCCCAGAGGGACGATTTTTCCATTGCACCGCGAGGCATCACACAGGGAGTGTTCCCACCGCTGGCAGGAGGGCCTGCAGCAGGGAGAGAGAGGGAGAGAGCGCTGCTCGCCTCGCCTCACGGAGGGCAGAGAGGGAGAGAGCGCTGCTCGCCTCGCCTCACGGAGGGCAGAGAGGGAGAGAGCGCTGCTCGCCTCGCCTCATGGAGGGCAGGGCGGCTGGCGCGGACAGAGCATCCCTGAGCTCCCCGCGGCGGGGGAAGCCTTGCTTGGAACACTTTCTTCCTAGGGAAAAGCTCTTTGGCTGCCGCCCGAGCCACTGCTGGTCCGCACTGTGGATGACAGAGGGTGACAAAGCGCTTTTTACAAAGGTAGCGGCGGGAGCGTGGCGGCTGGCAAGGCTGTCCCTGCCGGGCGCCGCGCCGCCCTTCCCGGCCCGCCTGCAGGCGGCCCTCGGGGCGGGGAAGGGAAAGGGGAAAGGGAAGGGGAAGGGGGAGAGGGCAGGGGCTGGGGCCGGGCGGCAGGGCCCCCGCGGAGGGTGCCCGGCGCACAGGGCCGCGCCCCGGGCCGCTGCCAGCGCCAAGCAGCAGCCAGGGCGCTTAGAGACGTACACGCTGCCCTCGATTTGGCGCTTTACTCCGTGCTCTCCGAGGGAGGCAGGGAGTTCTAATGCTGTTTGCCCCAGAGACGTTGTTCAGAAGCTGAGTAAGCAAAGAGGAAGTCGGACGCAAAGTTTGTTGTGAGGCAGTAAGTATTAATAATGAATGGACGCTTTCCAGAGTGGAAATAGGTTCCTAAAACAGGCTGCTCATCTGACCAGCGGCAATCTGGGGAAAGATTTAGACAGTGATGTGTTAATTTGGCTAAGAATAGAAATACATCTAATTTAAACACAGAAGCTACAGAGGAGTTTCTACAGTGACCATCGCTGGAGTTTCAAAAGAAAAAGGTTTTGAGACTTAGGAGATATTTTGTGATATAACACTCTTGGTTATCCCTGTGGACTTTTGGGGGAAGTTCCTGCATCCTCCCTATTCCCAATAGCCCAACAGAAAAGGCTCGGGTTTTGCTGCAACAGCTGCATGTTGGAAATCACATCAAACACCACAATGTTTCAGGAAAATACACAGTAAAAAAAAAAAAGCCCAATTTCTTTCATTTGAAAAACTACCCAAATTTCACTCCATGACAGGGCTGGGCCAAGGCATGACCTCTGATCAAAATGAAGGGGCAACAGCTAGGTTAGATACCCCAATCCCCCTTTTCATCTGGGGTTGCAGGACACCAGCTCTCTGCCACAAAAAAAACCAACAAAACTCTCCAATTTGCCTGGAAAAACTAAAGATTTGGGCCCAGGACCATAATTCCCTGGAGCATCAACTGAGTATCCATAACTGTCACCAGCACAAGGAGTGGTGCCATGTTGACACACGGAGACAAAAGAGCTCATCCTCCCAAATGTGAACTGATACTCCTAAATTAACACACTCAACAATCATGCCACAAACCTCAAAACTCATAAACTTGTTCTGAGAAGCACATGATTTGAAAAAATGAACATTTTTTTATTATTTTTCTGTTTACTCAGTCTCTAGACTTCTGGTCCCTGAGGTTAGCTCTCCAGCCAAAGGACTGCAGACTTTTTTCCAAAACTGAAAGCCAAGTTTGCCAAGGAATTGTTTAGTCACACAAACTGAGACTGTAAGGAAAAAACACCAAAGATCACAAGACTCCTGATAATGTTCTGGACTTGTCATCACACATGATTTGTCATGTAAGCTTGTGGAGAATGATGGTTTCAAAATCCTCTGAAATGCTTTCTGGTTTTATGGAGGCTCCTGAAGAACTAAATAGTGGATTTTCTTTTTATGAGGTTTTTTTTCCCTTTTTTCTTTTGTGGGTTGTTGGATTTTTTTGGCGGGGGTGGGGGAAGTGCTTTGTTAGTTTGTTTGGTGGTGTTTTTCTGTTTTGTTTTTGGGAGGGGCTTTTTTGATGTGGGTGGTTTTTTTACTAGTGTAGTACCTGAAGTACTTAGAGTGTTTTTATACTTAATAGTTCAGAATCTATGCAAGGGAGCATTCAGAGAGAAGTAGTTTTCTGTCCATCCAGGTGGATTCAGCTGGGAAACTTTCACTCCTCTCTTCAGCATATTCCATAGTTATGATTTTCTAACAACAGAAGAGAGAAATAAATACTAAATTGGCTTCTTTTACTGAGCAACTGGACAGGCAGAAATGGAAATAAATGTGTAGTACATGAAAAATGAGTTTGTAAAGTAGGTAAAAAGAATTTTGTCAAATTTTTCTAATTTGTAATCCCACACACAGTTCTGTTAACATGCCAGTGGGTTAACAGTTACTTTAAACAAAAAATGGGAAGCAGCAAACATTTTTTACTTTGTCTTTTGTCTGCTTGTACTGTCAGTAAGATAGCAGAGAGGAGCGGCTAGCTATCAGAATTAAACATCCTCTTTTCCAAAGTCTGATCATGTACAAATATATGGTGCCAGGCTGACGCAGCACGTCACACACACACAAACACACATTCACATTTTGATCAGAAGGCATGAACTAAAACTCTACTTTTTTTGAAAGTCTGACTCCAATATATATCATATCTACAAAAGGCCAGGGATTGGGGGAGAAGGTTGACACCTCTCCCCATCCCATTGGTCAAGACAACTGTCCTTCAGCTGTCCATATCTCCAAGACAAAGAATGTAAACTACCTTGAAGTTACGATAAACAATTGCCAGTGTTTACAGACTAGAGCGTGAGAAAGAACCTAAAACATGAAACTGTGAAACAGAAGAGAAGGCTGAAAAAATCAGGGCGACATCAGGCACTAAAAGTGACCCAACAGAGAGATTTTTACAGCTATGGAGTTTCTGTGTCTGTCACCACAAGGCCTTTCATGCTGGGGTGTGTTGAGAGAAAGGCAAAAGTCTCAATGATCCCAATGCCTTTCTGTGTCCTGAAATTTCTGCCTGCAACCAGTGCCATTGCCCCGTAACCTCAATAAAGCCACAACCATATCACATCTCTCCTGTCCTGCTTCCTCCTAAGCTTAGTAAATACACTTCTTGCAGCATTTGCTAAAGTACAGACAAACACACTTTTCAGCAACATGACTGAAAGCTGCAGTCCCTCTTCTATTCACCCACATGTGTGCAAGGACACTGGATAAATATGCCTAGCCTCTAGCATGAAAATTAAATTCCGATTTTATAATAGCACACTAGCTTGACAATCTCTCACTAAAAGAATGAAAAGCTCCACAATACCTGTCCTCCCAACCTCACATGCCTCAAGGTTAAAAAGCTCACTCTGCACTGCTGTCTCCACTAACTTTCATGTAATTATATTTTCTGTGTAAGTTTGTGTGTGGTTCTCATCTCACAGCAATTCATACAGACATACTCAGGTGGCATACTCTTGTGCCAGCCTTTGGAAATTGTCTGTTTTCTGTGAGATTAAGTTCTTCCCTCCTAATTAAAAGAATTGCTCAAATTCGGCAAAATTAATTGAATATACTATTAGCTAATTTATTTTTAGTTAGACCTAAGGGAAAATCCAATTATAGATGACAAACTTCTCCAGTGGATCTCCATCTTCTCCTTTCCGCTCAAGAAACTATTTCTGATGAGCCAAATCCTCCTAACATTTCCTACCTGCAATACACCACTACCACTGCAGGCTGACTGGAGAGCTACATAAGACCAGTCGACAAACCAGGGTGACCCTGAAGACCTGAAGTCTGGGTGCTGGAGGTGGCTCTGAGTGATGGCAGCTCCCTCCACCAGCTTGCATTTTGTAGAAAACCAGTCAATACCCATTTTCTGTAGCTGCAGTGTCTGCCCCCGCTGGTGCCTATATATGAATTTAAAAGAACTCCCCGGTGGTTTAATTGAATATTTGCTTAGGAAAAAATGTCTTTGAGGGTAAACATTTCCTTAAAGACTGAAGGGTATTGCCGTTTTTCAGCCTGCTGGTTCATAGTTATCCACCTCAATGGCTTTTAAACACCCTAGTATTTCTTAGTTGAAGCTCTCTTGATGGTGTGCTGACAGTTTCCCCAGCCAGAGCTTTTGTCTTTGTAGAAAAGAGCCATACTGCAGCACAGTCTGCCAGGCTGTGCTGGCAGTGCTGCAAGGAGCACAGTGGATGGACTGCATGCACACAAACTGAAACTGCCCTGCTGAAAGACCACAACAGCTCCATTTTACCAGACGGCAGTGGATAAGCAGGGACATGATTCTCCCCTCACAAATTAGAGGAAGATGAAATAAAAAAAAGAGTTCTGTGTTAACACTCACCTGAGAGGCTTCTGGCATTCAGGTCCAGGGCAGTACGTGCACACTGGCTTTAGGATGACCTGTCAGGACTACCTTCTTCCCGAATGCAGGATGTTTTGTACAAGTCACTTCTTCCCTTCTGGATGTGAGGGGATTTAGACATTCAGGCAAGTGGAGATAATGAATACACTTCAACATGAGAGACTCCTTCTCCTGCCAGAATTTGCCTTGGATTATCAGCAACGCAGCTTCTTCTGCTGTTTGTCCTCTTGTTGGATTCAGCACGAGAGGAAGGAAGGAGGGAAGAAAGGGGTAAAAGGTGTGTTTCCAAAGGAGGCTAACTAACCACACCAGAAACAGATTTCTGTGTGCATACATATGCGCAACGCTACTATGAATATGTTGCACAGCATAGCTAAAGTGTTAGTAGCTCTTATATAGCTATAATAATAGTAGCTATTATTCAGGTAAACAAAGGGGAAAAAAAAAACCACAGTGCAAAGAAGAAATCAGGTTGCTCTCCCAAATGCACATAATAATTGCACTGGCTGTTTGCTGTGTGCCCCTCTACAGCCTCAAGGCCAACTTCACTGTCTCTCCAGAGGCAGAAAATGCCAATGACTATCAGGAGGGTTGCCATTCTGCTGTGAGAAGCTTCACTGTCCAGACTGAAAATGTTGTATTCGGCAAGCCTGCATGAAAACCAGATGCTGCTGCTTTTATCTGGCTATCTTCAGCACGAGGTTTTCAGACCACATTTGCATTTCCTTCACTTCAGGGCACCCTCCCACCACTTCAGCATGATAGCACGTGACCCCGAGACTCTACAAACCTCTCAGGGCTGGTGAAAGCAGCTCAGTTCCCCCGAGGGTGGCACCAGCATCCACCTCCACCTGCAGTCAGTCCTTCTTGCTGAGGCTGTGCAGCAGGAAGCCAGAGCCTGGCCCCAGTGAACATCACCATTTGCCCTTGACACCCCTACAAGGAGGCTGCCTAGAGTAGCTCTTGACACTGCTCCTTCAACAGGCCGTGCTCCTCTCAGAGAGGCAGCAGTGGTGCTGGGTGTCCGTCACCTGGGTGCAGGTACCTGTGGTGTCAGCAGCCAATCACTCATGCCAGGTAGAAAGAGGGTTTGGGAGTGGTGCTTCAGTGGAAATGGCCCCTCAAAGCATTGTAAGGTGAGGTTCATTGCCTTTTGAAGGGTCACCTGCAGTTCTGGATCAGCATGGGCTGTTGCAGGCACAGCCTTTGCCAACCAGCTCCCCACAGCCAGCTCACCAGCTCCCAGCTGAGCACACCAGCCACTGCCCCAAGGCCTGGAAACAAATTTCCTCAAAGACTAAGTGATGCTCTCAGCAACGTTGCACAGCTGCTGAGTGCCTGGCACTGGGGAGGGATGGTTTGCAGCTAAATCTCTGCCGGTGCCTGCAGGGCAGTGATGACCCACTGGAGCTGCTGCTGAACCATTTCCTCTGACCCTACTGTGGGATCTTATCTTTGTGGACCACTGCAGTGACCAACAGATCTCACCTGCTGGGACTTGGCTTCTCCACTGGGAAGGCTCAGAACAGTAATTTGTCAGACAGGATGCAGCTGTCTATAGGGGGTTTTGGGGTTTTTTTTCGCAGGTCTTCAATTGCAAACAAGGCAGATGTCTATTCCAAATACACATCTAAGGATATCCACCCTTTGTTTGTCCTCAGTGGATAAAAAATATTCTTTGGGTGTAATTTGTCTTCTCAGATAGAGGGGTCTAAGCAAGTCAAATTACTCATATGCAAGAAGGATCTACTCCTGTCCTTCAGCTGGGAGGGGCACATCGGGCAGCAGTGGGCACCAGAAGTGTGTGGTCCCATGCAAGCAGCAGAGGTACTCCCCAATACCCCTTCTGGCTTCCAAGGAACCCCACCTTGGAACTGCACAGAGATCTGCTTTCAAAACCAGCAACTTTTCTTCCTGTGAGCACCCTCGCAAAGCACAGAGCACAGAGATTCCTGACTGTAGAAACAAAAATGTGTCTTTTTGTTATAAACACATGGATATAGTGATTACATGCATCACCTTTTTATGCATATCTTTCTCCTGGCAGTTCTTCATCAAGTACAATGTCTGCCTGAGTGAGATGCTGTCACTTCTCTACTACAAAGGGATGCATCTCTCACCATCTGAGCTCTCATTTTCCCTGCATGCCCAGAAGATCTCGCCTAGCATGGAGAACAGCCAGACATCTGTGCTGTGTGCAGGGTAACAAGTGTCCCCTGTTTTTTCCCATAAGAATGATAAGGCTTTCACTGGATGTACTCAGAATAAACAGACCTCTTGCTCTGCTATCAGATGTTCTCCCTTATGGAAAATGCAAGCCCCAGGAAATAGTTATGGCTCTACATCATTTCAGACAGGGCCTGGCCCCAGCGAGATTTTCAAAGCCCTGTTAAAAATAGATTTTCACTCCCCAATTTCATTTTCTATCCAATTTTCTCTCAGTGCTGCACCACGCCCATGCTATTTCTCCTTAAACTGAAATGCTTCCCACCACTGCTTCCTTTCAACACCCCTTGCCAGGCTTGTCATTTACTGTACATCTGCATTTTGCAAGCCACAGCCAGCAACCAAAAGGGTCAAGCCTTTCATGTTTTGCTTAGCACTGGATGGGGACAAAGCAGCATGCTAAAAGGAGGCAACAGCAGCCACAAGGCACCCCAAAACTGGATGGGTGTGAGGCTGAAGGAGTGCTGTGGGAAGGCTGTGGTGGCTCTACAGTACCTGAGTACAGAAGACACTGGGACAGTCTGACACATGAACCTTATTTAGGGCTAAGAGTCTTCTTAAGGTAAATGTTCCTCTGCAATCACCAAAGAGAGAAAACAAGGTTCATCATCAACTCAGTATTGCAATTTGGAGAAGAGACTCAAAACACAGGGTGAGCTAGATAAGTTGCAGAAATAGAGTGCAATGAAACTGAGATTTAAGAAGACAGATGTGAAATGAAATGCTTCCTATCTAAGGGGAACATCAGTTCCATAAACACAGAAAGTAGGGATGTTGCTTTTGCACAGCACAGCCCAACCTAAGACAAGAGTGGATCCTGAGCCACAGGAGCACTGCATGTGCATCCCAAGCAGGAACAATGCTCATGTATAAAACTAGCAGGGACTTTTCCAGAGGTAGACTGCCACAGGTAGGTCTTGGTGTGAGCACAGCATTAATCTGTGGGGCATCCTTCTGTTACAATAGATTAAAAAAATGCTGGAGGAAATCCTGAGACAGAAATGAAAAAAAGAAGTGTGAAATCATCTGATAATTTAAGAAGGTGAAACTACATATGTTCAAAAGAGCTAGCAAGATACTCAAAGAAATTAGTGAGGTGTAGAAAATTATTTCTACAATTTCACAGACCACACCCCCATCAATTTATTGAGGACAAAATAACAAGCAGAGCATAAACAGAGAAAGCAAGCAAATTACATGTCCTTTTAAGAAACCATGCAGAATTTCCACAATTGATGGAAATAGAAGGGACATGCTGTGCAGTCCAGGCAGGCCTGTGCTCCTGGCTGCAGCTACTGTGGGCGCACCATGGTTTCATGCAGCAGCACAGCCCTGACAGCTCTTGCAGCTGCAGGGTGCTGCTTCACCAGCTGGTGCTAACCAGCCTCTCCTCCTCCCACCCACATGGACCTTGCCCCATTGCCCCTCTGATAACACTTCCCACACTTCATACTGTGTAATTATCTTAATGAGCATTTTCAACAAAGGTATCCTTAGAAAGATTTTCTTGCTCAGAACTATAGGCACTTTAAAATGTTACTCATCTTGCTCATAGAAGCTTCATTTTTTCCTTTGTATTTATCACAAGTAATCTGTTGAAAATCATGTGAATTTATTTTGTGTGAATATCCAAAGTAGTACATCAGCCCGCACAGAGAGGTGCAGAGGGACCTTCCTACAATGTGACACAATGTGTCCCCCTATCCTCTACTGGGGCTGGACGCTGCCTCCTGCAGAAATGGTGAGCTGTTATTTTGAAATGCTGAGGAGAAATTGGTAACCCTTTTCCTAACTTCAGGGCTTTATTTTTTTTTTCCCAAATAGTGTACTCTGGATGTTCTGAAAGATTTATTTTTTATTCAGGGAGAGGCTATGCTATGCAGTAGCCTCCTCCCACAGCTCTCCTCTGCAGAGGCTGGGGAGCCAGAAGCCCCTTGGAACTCCCCAGTGCTCCACAGCTCCCCAGAGCCACTGGGCTTGCATGGCAGAAGCAAATGGATTCCTTCACTGGAGCAAGAGGTCTACAGGGAAGCATCTCATGGGCTCAGTGAGCAAGGACACAGGAGGACTAAATTGTTTATGGCTTCAGCTGCCAAATTTTGTCTGCTTCTCTGTAATGAGGGTCACGCTGCTCTGGTCTTTCATCAGGCACTTTGTTGTTTAGTTTAGCCAGTACCTCCATATTAGAAACCCCTGGGCATATGTACAGGGCTAGGTTGTCTCACTTGGAGGCAGGGGACACCATGGCAAGGCGTGGCAGATGCCCATCAGATTTTATATATCTGTCTACACCAATGCACAAAAGACTTCTCTTCTGGTACAACGATAATGAGAGGACTGCACACACAGCGTGGCAGCAAGAGGTGTCCCAGAATCCCTATAGATTCCCTCCAACATCTGCTCAAGAATAGATTTTTCATCTGCTTTTAATTTTTTTTTTTTAAAGAAGAAAACAAGCAAAACCAGAGGGTACTGTAAACTGCTGAGAAGGGCAATGATCTGAAGTTGTGGAAATCACCCCAGTGCTATGTTAGGACACTGGGAATTCAAAATGTTCAACAATAAAAGGACAGCTCGCATTCAAAGGTGACATTCAGAGCAATTCAAACGGAATAATAAAGCAGTATGTAATGAGGTACACAGTATCAAAGGTCCTCTTATTAAAGAGCCGCTGAGTGTGCTATGTAAAAGGATTTAAAACAGACATTTCTGGTTAAATAAGGTCTCATTTCTAACATATCTTCATTTTTGACTGTTCCTGCAGTCAGGGAGGTCATATCATAAGGCTGAATTTGTGACGACATAGCTGTTTCTATGGTAGCAAACTATTGTCATAAATACTAAGCTTTATGATTTCACAGCTGGATTAAGAAAAAAAGAGAACCCGGCTGGAAAGGGAGGAAGTTTTTTATTCCAACGAGACTTAGGGGAATACAGAAGATTGCAAGCAAAGAAAATTGCTTTTTGTGTAAATGTTCTTTTTAAGTTTACCCCAGTGAGAAAGTCCTTTTTAAGGGATATAATTTGGGTAACGATCCCTCTCCTATTTAAATGCTCACAAGGCTAATGAGCAAGCTTGTCTATTTTTGGAACACTTCAGCAGTAAGGCTGGATGTTTTGCAGCAGGAAGCCAACAACATAAAATGTGTTTTCTTCACTTTCCTGAAAGCTCCTGACCCTTTCCTCCATGATTTTCTGTAACTTTACCATCTAGAAAGCAATGTACAAGTGAGGTTAGGTTATTTATGATGGTGAATAAACCCCACCAGCCACCCTCCACTTCCTCATTATGGCTACTTTTTATCAGTTGTGTTGAAACATCTGCGACTACTGACTGAAAATGCCTATCAAGTTGGACAGATTGAAATACGATTGTGTTTTTAAGGAGAGCTGTTTTCCTGACATGGTGATTTATGTCCTTAAGTTAAATTAGGATTGATAATTATCAATAGCCCTTAAATATGAAACTGCAGTCCAAGAGATTTGGTTGTGGGGGGCCAGAAGTGGCCTGTGGTGTCAGACCACCAGAAGGTGTAATATACCATCACATCTTGGATGACAGGACTCATTTTGCCAGGGGCAAATCCCAGGACAGCTTTGCTAGGATAAAAATCCATTCCTGCATCCAGCCTCATATCCCAGCCCCTCTACAGGTAAGAGTGAGGCCTGGAGTGATCCCTGGGGCCCATAACTTGCTGTGGACAAGCTCCTCTCCAAGCAGCATCCAGTTCTGTCTCCTGGGAAAATAGGGCTGGGGTGTCTGTAGGTCTCTTCCAGGGAGAGGGGTAAAAGATTCAGTTCTCTGACAGCCCTCAGTGGTCCCTGCAGGGTTATCTGGCAGGTAAGTGGTTTGTGTGAGAGGGCTCCCTTCATGCAGCTTCAGTGGAACAGGGCAAACTCTATCCTTACTGTCTGGGAAAGAAGCAGCATCATATGATGGAATGCACAGTATTCCTTTAGGAATACAAGTGGTGAAACATCCTGTGTGTTGGCCTCCATCAAAGACAGAGCTCAAAGCTTCAGGAAGATTATTACTGTGTGTCCTAGTGATTCCCCTGGAATTTCCACAGCAGAAACAAATTAAACGTAATTCATCTTACAAATAATTAGCACATTTCATTTCAGGAAATCCCAGCTGACTTTACCTACCTAGGCGCTAGATTAGTGTGTCCTGCCCTAAAATGCATCTGACATTCAGCTTTCTAACAAAGAAAATTAATATGCAAGTAGTCTACTTTGTCAAAATATAAAATAACAGCACAGGCAGTGCTACCAGCTGCTGAATTTCCTCCTGAGCCACTCCAAAATCAAAATTTTTTAGAGCATGAAGGCTGGGCAGCTACAAATCCAGTGTGCTGATGTAGCCTGACTTTATTGACTAATAAAGTCTCAAGGGAGTGGTTTGTGGTTGTTTTTTTTTTTTTTCTTCTTTGAAAGATACCCAAAATAAACAGAAAGGTCACTTTGTAAGGCTGCTTCCTTCCCATTAGATGGAAAATGGCCTTGCTCTGCAAGCTGGAATTGCTAGGTCTGGATACTGAGAGCTGTACACTAGAGGTCACTGCTATAATAAAGGAAAGAGCTGTCTAGCAGCTAAGTCACCCTATTTATTATAAGGTGATTCACAATGAAAAGCAACAGCTAACTGAATTATACTGAATCAAACTGAATCAAGTGTAAAGAATCACTGAATAATGCCTATTCAGCTATGGGTGAAAACTGAGAGATATTGAGATTTTTTGTTGAAAGGGGATAAAGACACATATGAGGCCCTTTATTTTGAAACACCATTTCACTTTTATCAGTTTCTATTGCTTTAATTGGAACTGGATAATTATGTCAGCCTGTGGGATTTCTATCACATGGGTCCTCTTCGTTATATTTTTTTTTCTCTTAAATGGGTACTACTGGGTTGGCTTATCTTGACCAAAGCTCAATGCTGCCTTTTCCTCCAACATTTAAGTTCTGCTAAATTATACTAGTAATAAATGGACACAAGGAATTTTAATATGAATCGGATATGCACACCAGTGGGTAATTAGTTGAGGATTACAGATGGGATGCCAGTGAAATAGTTTCCTGTAGAGAGATTGTCACTGCTTACTGTGCACAAGTCAACATATCCTGAAGCTTCCCAAGTCTCCAAGCATACTTGCCTCCTTGTATCTGTTTCTGTATGCTCTTAATTAGTGTCTGGGACTGTTTGTTTAATGAGGCATCCCACACAGTGGCAGTGTAGCTTCTCTCTCACACGCATCTTGTGGCTGAGCAGAGATGATTAGCCTCAATTTTCAGCCTGTATTTCCCAAGCTTGTGTCATAATGTTGTGGTGCTCTTTAAGTCTCTTTTTTCCCAACCTTGCTGAATTATTAATTTCATTCAGGATCAAGCCATGTAACCTGTCCACAGCCTGTTTGCTGATGATTCATGACATTTCCTGTTTTGTTTCCTTTATAGGAACCACGGTTCCTGATGATTTTGCACATCTTCATGTGGCACATCCTGTGCAGGGAACTTCTTATCACAGTAGACAACATATTTTGTCAACTGTTTCTCCTTATTCAGTCTTAGCTCCAGCATTTCACATCCTTCTGGCATTACTTTATCCCATTTACTTAATTTTCACAATTTCATTCTTCTCTTGTGTCAAATGGCATGTCAAGCACGAACATGAGAGCAAAAAGTATTTTTGTAGTGGGCAGCTGTGATGCGAGATCAGCTCATCTCGCAGCCTTGGCCCACGCCCATGCTCATTTCTTGTAAGATCTCTCATGTTTCATCTTGGTCAGGTGTCAGACACCAAGAGACAAACCCGTCATAAGTACAAGAAGGCACCTAAGGCCTAATCAGTTTCTGCACAGATCACTCCATCTCTATAAAGCATTTGCCAAAACATTCTTCATGAAACTGTTTATATAATTTTTTTGTAGCTATCATTTTTCTTATCCCTGAATAGTCTTCCTTTCTTCTTGCTTGTTTTCTGTAGCTAAGGAATAGTCAAAGAATTACTTCCCAGTTCCTCTGATGATACTATTCAAATATCTGCAAATTATTTTTTTCCCTTCTGAAATCTGATCTGCTGTTGTGCTTTTTAGGCTTCGCATCTGAACTGAAACTTACAGTCAGCTTTGTAAAGATGCTTTATACTACAGGTTAAGGTCCAGTTCACCCTTTGCCTGTCTGTTATTTCTCCTATGCCTTTTTCAGCATGATCATTTCTCAGGTTTCCTACATCTTCTTGAGAATCCATTTTCACTTTGTATGCACCCAAAACTGTTTCCAACATTCATCTCATTTCTCTTAGTCTCTCCACACTCAGGAAAAAGTTATTGGAAAAAAATTCTTAGGGTTTATTTTGGTCTAATAATTTTCATTTAAAGTAGCATGTGTTATACAAAGTATGCAGTGTGCTGGGGCAAATTTTGGGAAGAAGCAGTCTGGACCTATGAGTAGTGGTAGTGTTTCACATCAACATTAAGACTGCTTTCTACCAAAATATCTCTGGTCCTGTCCATTATCTTCCTACACTTCTTTGTAATTGAAAACGACCTTGCTGTGAAGCTGTTGAAATGTGGACAGGCTAGGGGGAAAAAAAAAAAAAAAAGACCAATTCTTTTCTAGGCCCTGAACTGAATATGTAATGTGTTGGTCATTTGAAGGAATTCCTGTCATAGCATAATTCCCCCAGTATTGCTCAATAATTGCAAAGTTCTTCTAGCAAATACATAAATTTTTCCTGCCCTGCCATACATCTGCTGTCAAAGGAAGTCCCCACAAGAGCCCCATGAGCAACTCAGGATGTCCTTCCCTGCTGTTCCCCGGAGCACTCTCTGCAACAGTGCCTGTCCCCCAGGCCTCAGGAGCCTGAGCCTACTGGTCCTGCTGTAGCCACAGAGCTGCTTCCTCCCCTCTTCATCATGGACTGCCAGGCACCCTGCTGGCACCCAGCCCTGCAGCATCTCTCGAGGCCTCCCTGCAGTACAAATAAATAATAAGCAAGGGGGTGGCCTCAGAGCTGCTGGCCAGACGGTGTTTCCAGGTCAATGGTTCCCTCTCTTGGAGCCGTGAGCTTGGAAGCACTTATGCCAGTGACACTGCCCTTTGAAGCCACAAAAGTACAAGGTCATGAGAAGAAAAGTTTAAAAATCAGTGCTTCAGACTGTTCATTTCTCTCAACCAGGGCTTTCTTTCAAATGCCTTTATAGAGTATTGTTCACACTGACCTTTCCAATGTGTCATAAGAAACAGGGAAGACTGCATTAAGGCTGGGTGTGTTTTAATGCTGTTACATGCCACAAATCCAGAAGCTGACTCCATTTCTGGGCTGGGCTGCTGTACATGCTCTGAATCTACATGCACTCTCCATTCTTTCTCCTGGGGTCTAAACACGTGTGCACACGTGGTTTATTCAGCTTATACCCCTTCTCCTGTTCTTTATTTGAAGGTACTTGGGACCCTGAGATCTCCAGCAGATTTTGCACATGAGCATCAGTATTGTCTGGAAAGCTTTTTGGTGATGTGCACATGACGCCCGGGGAGGGCAGAACATTTGTCAGAAGACCACAACAGGAATGATTCTGAAATTTAGTCATAAAACAGAAGCAGGCTATGTACCTATCACCTTCATTTCTCTAGTTCATACAAATTCACCCTGCAAAGGAGTGTTTTGGAAGATTCTGGTAAGTCTAGACTATAACCTAATCTACATTAAATTCCAACTCCACATTTTATATAATACTTTTGTTCAGCGTCTATTTCCCTTTTGTGGTTACAGAAATTCTAAGCTTGTATATAAAGAGAAGAATAAATGATTCATAAGGTGTGTTGCTTCATCACTAATTTACCTGGAATGCATGAAGATACATGGTTGCAAATATAAGAAGCAATTTTAATGTCAGATCTAAATGCTTCCAAAACAGGGGTGGAAGAAGGACAAATGCCCTAGTTAGCTTGAAGATGGAGCTGGAATGAGATTTGGGACACAACTCCCTGTCAGCACAAGGACCTGACCTTAGTGACCTCCCAAGTCCTTTCCAGGCTGGGATTTCGACATCTGCTTTATCCAAGTTCCCCAGCGGGTCAGTCTGATCACTGTGCACTTCTCCCCAAGCGAGTTCATGCTCTCACATGGTATTTGTATGGATGAAGCTTTTCATTGTTTTCAAGTGTTGTCAAGGAGTAGGATTGCAACTGTACACGCGAAATTTCATCATGTCACTTGGCTGAATGCTCCTTGAGGCTGGGTGGTAGCGCATGACGAATTTTTGGATACTAAACAAATCACTATTAATATTTAGCATGTTGTACTGCTGAGCCATGGAAATTTGTGCGTCGAACTTCATTGTTTGAATGGCTTTGGCTTTATTTTTTTTTCCAGGTAGACTTTTGAAAATGCTAAAGTCCTGGCATCTGCCTCTCCTTGCTGTTTTCCATGGATGTTTTTAGAAAGTTCTTGGAGACTAATGCCAGACTGTGCAGACAGGTTCAGAAACCGCAGAGCTCAACCATTTGAAACATTCTCAAGCTTTTGGGACAGGAAGTTCTAAAACACTTTGATTCCCCCACAATCTAGGTTGTTTAAGGGAACAATGTGTGTCCATGTTATAAAAATAGCCATGTGGCCCCAGAGCACTGCCCCTTTAAGTAGCACATGCTGGCCACCACTGTACAAGGTTTCTTTACTGGGAACAGCAAGTATGGCTAGTGCAGAGCCCTTGGAAAGGTCTGAGATGACTAGAGAGGTCCTCTGAGCAGTAAGCCTTCTCAGAGGGACTTTAACAAACCATTTTCAAAGCTCTTTATGTTCACAGACTGGTAACTAACATAGCGTTAAGCTGTGGAGGCTCCTGAGCCTCTGTGACTGTGGAGGGAAGGCTCCCCCTGGTTTGCAAAGGATCAGTGGTAGGCAGGCTGCTGTTCAGCCAAGCCATGCAGATGCTCCACATTATAAGGGAAAGATCACCTCTCCTCATAAAGACTTTTGATTGGCACTCACCTACTATTCCTCCTTTCCCATCCCATTTTTTCCCGACCAAAATAAGAGTGCATTGATTGTGCATATTGCCATCCTTCGTGTGTGGAAAACATGTCAAAACAACAGCCAGATATCTGCAAAGGGTAATATTAACAATGTCTCTCTGCCTCAGAGAGTCCTGGAGAAATTCATTAATTTATTTGCAAGATGTTCTGACTGGTGTAAGGATCCTGTAATTAAAATCCACTTACTCATTATCAATGCCTTTATGTGCTCTTAGTAAGAAAACAAAGGAAAACATAAACATGCAAAGGTACTCAATTTCAAGTAAGACACGCAAGAGACTCATGTCTTCATAGAGAGGATTTTTTTTCCTCAGGCTTTCATTGTCCAGATCACTTTCCACAGACATGTGGCATTTCATAAACAGCACCTCCGTGGTGACAGGGATGTGGGATTCCTGGAGACAGCACGAGGTGACACATGCCATCCTATCCTCCATGCCTGCATAATTCCTCCTTAGTGGATGCCATACCACCCTGGCAGGACATTGTGTCATCCTCCAGCTGGAGCCAGACACGCTTGCTGCAGGAGGTTTCCACCATGCCCTGTCTCACCTTGGCAGGCCCTTAGCTCAGAAGGGCTCTGATAATTAATTACTGGAGTATCACCAAGAAGTTTGCAGAGACAAGGACAGGGAGGACACCACCACCACCCCCCCTTCCCATCTCAAAGCTAGGAAGAAGCATTACACAAGCAAGGGGGAAGGAAAATCTGACAGCAAGATCCTGGGACTCCCTGCTTGCAGCAGTGGATGTGCTTCTGTGACCACGAGTATACATGAACAACCAGAGAACTGGCTAATCAAGTTGTTTAAGAGATGCACAGGGCAGAAGACACAACATCTTGGTCACTAATCTGAAGGATTTTCATTTTAGCAGAGCTGCTGAGGCAAAGTTTTAAGAAATCTGTTAATGAAAGCCATTACCCAGGATTATCATCACAATTGACCTGTCACGGTAGGACACAAAAATAGATGGACTCCATATAGTTGTCAGAAGAGAAAGAAGGCTTTATTTACAATTCCAACAGTTTCTTTTGTAACATGTTGCGCTAAAAAGGTCTATTATTGGTCCGTTGGACTGACACTTCTCTCCATTGGTTAAGTAATAGGAAACAACACCTGGGGACAGTTGTTATGGGAAAGGGAACACTGTTTACTTAACCTGTTTTGAGAAACGGAGAGAGATGTTTTGAAGAGAGAAAACTGTTGACAACTTTCCCTTGGGAAAGAAACTAGCAATAGTTAGCAAGCTAAAATTCAGAGTCAGAAATGTTGAGCCCGTATTGACCCCTGTGTGAATCTGTATTTTTGTGAAGTCTGGATCAAAACAATTTTTTTATCAGAAGAAAGAAATTTTTACTACTGCTTTCACACAGAGCAGTGCAAGGTTACCTGCAGACTTTAAGTGAGAAGCACTGTAGAGAAATGAGCTCAGTTGAAGGTGCAAATAGGGCTGATCTTTACGGCATCTGAAGGAGATAAACAGTCTGCAATCTAAAACCAAACTAATTTTTTAAAACGTTTTAGGGAAAATGGTGAAGAAACACACCACAAAGGACAGCTCTTTCATGGCACGTCCAGAGAAGTACAGGGCTTGAACTTCTTTGAATCATTTGCTTCTAAGAAATACATGTCTACACAAAAACTATTTCTTGGTGGCTCTATACTGGGCATTACTGTACAAAATGCTGCCATTCAGACTGGACAAGGAGCTAGCGGATGACAATTTTCCAGTTTGATTTGAAAGAAGTCATCTCAAAAGAATACTCTTTGTCCTAACAACCAAGACAGAAAAATGTATGTGTCAACATAGAGGAATGGAGAGAGTCAGATCATCTGCTCTGGTAAAATGAGAAAGAAGCACAATGGAATCTATTAATGCTACTCGCAAGCAATAGGGACTGTAACATAAAACTGAAGAAACATAAAAGGCTTGATCATCCTCAAAGATTATAACAAGTTAATCAGAAATAACAGCAGCAGGGGACTTACTATGCCAAGAACAGACTTCACTTTATTGAATATTGTACTTACAATGAACTATTCTGGACAATAAACTGCAACATGAGCATGAGGAATCTGGAAAGTTAAAAAAGCAGTCCCATTTTAGCTCTTGAATTAGTTTTGGTTCAGAAAGAAAGATAACAGAAAGGGATACACCCCTCAGTTTGTGTTCACATGGAGGATACCCACCTACCAGCAAATCTGTAGGTCCTGAGGATTGCTCTTGCTGGCACGGGGCAACACTGAAGGCACTGCCTGTGATGCTGCCATCAAGAAAAGAGAGCATTAATCTTCTGATGGTTCTCACATCCATGAAGAAAACCCGACACAGACCTACAGCCAAAAAGCACAGTCAGCAGTAGGTACTTCTTGCAAGGATGACAGTAGTACTTCAACCAAACACAAGAAAAGATTCAAGCTCAGAGGCTAAAGGGGTCATCTGGTGGTGCTGCTTGACAAGAATGTCAGTGATTGCATCCTGTCGTGGTTTCACCCCATCCAGCAGCCAAGCTCCACAGAGCCACTTGCTCACTGCCCCTCCAGCAGGGTCAGGGAGAGAATCAGAAGGGTAAAAGCTGGAAAATTCACGGGTTGAGACGAAAGCAGTTTAATAGGGAAAGCAAAAGCTGCACACACCAGCAAAGGGTTGAATTCGCACCTTCCGATGGGCAGGCAGGCGTTCAGCCATCCCCAGGAGAGCAGGGCCCCATCCCATATAACAGTGACATGGGAAGACATCATCACTTCAAACGTCCCCCACTTTTTCCTTATTCCCTCCATTTTATATAATTATTGTTTATGTAATGAGCATGATGTCATGTGGTCTGGAATATGACAGGTCTGGTCACCTGTCCCATCTGTGTCTCCTCCCTACCTTCCATGCACTCCCAACTTCCTTGCCAGCATGGCAGCAAGAAAAGCAAAAAAGGCCTTGGCTCTGTGTAAGCCCTGCTCAAGCAATAACAAAAACATCTCTGTATTATCAACCCTGTGTTCAGCACAAATCCAAAACACAGCCCCATACTAGCCATTGTGAAGAAAGTTAACTCTACTCCAGCCAAAATCAGCACACATCCCCAGTCTTCTGCTTTGTAAAGTAAGAAAGAAGTCATGAGGATTTGGGATTTCTTTTTTTTTTAATTAAAAAAAAAAAAAAGGGATTTGGGCATTATCCCTTCAAAACAGCACTAACTTAAAACTTCATGGCTGCTCTACATATGTGTGTGCACGTGCTGGGCCATGGGAAGCAAAATGTGTTAGGAAACCAGAACAGTAAATTTTTATTTAATTTACCCTACCCAATGAAGAAAAGGAACCTAGCTGTTTCTTCACTGCTTATGCAATCTTTCCCATTCAACACTACCTCACAGGTCATACACCTCCTTTCCAAACATAACACTGCCTCATAATAAAACTTAGTAAAACATATTGAAAGGTCAAAATAACAGTAACAAGTCATAAAACTATTTTACTTATTCACTGTTTCTATTTCCAATATCCTCTCTTTAATCTTTCACTTTCAATATTTACATACACTTTTGCAAACTTTATTAGGGTGATATTTTGAGTTTGGGTGGACAGTGTTAAAGTGTTAATCCCTGAATGCATTTAAACACCCCAACCAGACTGTGTAACTAAAATATTTAATGTCTCTATGTCTTTCTCTCTCTCCACTTTCTTGTGAGCAGTTTTCCTTAAATTAATCCTGAATGACCTAGCAGAAGCTCACTTTTCTGTTGCGATGTTCTGCCAACATCAGTAGGGTATTTTAGCCTCATCACAGAGGGGCTAAGCTGGGATTGGTCTAGATAATAGAAAGCTCAGCAGAGCAAGCAGTCTCACCCTCCCAACATGAAGTATTCCTTCTGATGAGAACCACGTCATGGAGAGCAAAATGGAAATTAACTGTGTTTAGGCATTTTCTCACTAATTTGAGACATCCTCCAGTGTTCTGCCATCCAACACAAGTTAAAATACCTTCTCATAATCTACCTTATGGGAGGTAAACACAGACACTCATGGAAGCTGCCTCAAAGGAAATTTCCAATTTAATATTTTGAAAAATGTGCCTTCAAGCCATTTTCCCAAAAGCATAAAAGAGTCCAATGCATAGCTAAAAACGGGATTTTGGTCTCTTAAAGGAAGGCATAAAACGCACCCCAGACTTCAGTTATTCAGCGTCACTAACTCTCATAAGACTTAGAGCATGGGCTCATGGTTGAGTGTGAATCCCACAGTTCTAGCTTTAGGAGTTGTTGCTGATCTGTGGGGATGCTGCATTTGTTGTGTGCAATATTCACAAAGCACATGGTCTTCTCAAACTGCTTATCAACTGTTTCCACACTGTTTGTCACCACTTCTCTGTCCCTGGCTACCTCCTGCCATAACAAGATAAGCAGAGTAGAACATACAGCCACACATCTTGCAGTCCCTTGCAGCAGTTCAGGCTTCATCACTGGATGTTGCATCAAGAGAGGTCAGGATTGCCCCAAATGTCCCTGACTTGTCCCACCTGTCAGGCAAATTGCTCCCATGAAACAGGTGATAAAACATGATTGGGGTTAGAACGTAGGAGGAAAATTGCAGCAGTCTTATACTTTCGTATGTTTTTGCTATGACAATATTTGAGGGGAAGGAGCAGATTACAACCTCAGACTTGCCCAAAGGCAGAGGAATCTTGCCTTAGGTAAATCCTCACTGAAGTTTGGTACAGCAATATTACCTTGTGCTGGGGAAAGTTATGAATGGCACATTGACAGCTTGGCTAACAGGCAAGTGTAAAAAGAATTTGTGCTAACATGATTGCATGCTGTCTCTTTCTTTGCATCTGAACAATATTTCTTGTGGTATCACGGGAAATGATGGCGTCTTAATTGAAGCTAAAAGCCCTGAGTCCTTGATGGATCCTGAGGCTTCTGTGACAACAAAATTAGGTAATGATTCAAATATGAATGAAAAATTTGAAATACTAAAGCTTCTACTACAATTTCTCTGCTCTTAGCTGTCTCTCTTACCTCAGTTTTAAAGCTTTTTCTGACTCTGGCGAGGAATGCAAAGCCCTACAGGATTTTTGCTGCAGTCTCCAAACTTGTGTGGCTATTGTAAATTGAGAGTTCTGGTGGATGAGAAGGAATGTTCATTTTCTGAGCACTGCACCAGCTGCTGAATATCCTGTCCTATATCCTACTGCTCTGCCTGAGCTACAAGTGGAGTCACACATGTGCTTTGGCTGTGGCTCCTGCAACTTCACTGAAGTAATTAACACTTTCAGTTGTGCACATTCGGGATGCAAATTGAACTTCAGTAGCTTCAGCTTACTCTCTTGGACTACAGGCTTAACCACAGCGATGTCACTACAGGAAACCTTTGCACCTTTGCATACAGGACGTTACTTTTATCTGCAGGAATAAAGGAAGTCACAGTTTCCCCTGCACATTCGCCGTGGTTCATCTGCTCTCACCAGCGCGCCAGTACATGGAACACAGCCACTGATTGCCGTCAAAGCGGAGCAGCAGGTCCAGGCTCAGGCACTCCTGCAGCATCCACGTTGTCCCGTGGCAGTGGCAGGCGATGGCAGCCCAAGGCAGAGGATGATGAAGGCATTGAGGATCTGCCCGGGCGCCGGAGGCACCGGCATCATGAGGAAGCTCGCACGGAGCGACTGGCTGCTCATCGGGCGCGCCTCCGGGCACTCCCACCGCTCAAAACCTCCCCCCATTTCTTCTTGGCACGAGCAAGATCCCGTCACCTCTGCTTAGGAGGAAGGGAGAAAGACCGGGAAGAGATGGAGCCTCGCAGACTGCTCCCCGGAGACTCCGCCTCGCCTCGGCTTCCGCTGCACGCTTCGGACGTGATGGATGGATGGATGGGGCCGGTGCTTGGAGACCGGATGAATCATATTTTCCATGTTCAGCTGTAATCTGCGTAATTTCTTTATCAGAGGGCAAAATGCATTAAAGCCCAGGCGGCTGCAGCGCCCTGTGGGCTGCATTCTGGCTTCCTCTGCCGTCAGGACACAGTGCCATCCAGCTGCCCCTCCTTGTGTATCCCTGACGTTCTTCAGGGCACTCACCTCTCGTCTTTCTTCTTTCCCTCTGGTGCTGCAGGGCTCAGGGGTGCTGACAGATGATAACTCCTTCGCAGTTGCTCACCCTTGTGCCCCAGAAACACGAATCATCTTGGAAAAGCACACAGAGAGCACTAGCAAAGTGCTTCTTTCATCTGCAGCCCTGAATCATATTTGGCTTCTCCCCACCTTGCCATTCCTTTAGGAGGTTTTGGTTCCTCCTGCTGAACACTGCTGCGGGAGATGGACTGTGCAAACGGAGAGCTGCAGTTGTGTGATGTTCCCTGCTCAGCTACTCCTACCTGCTTTGGCTGTGGAGGCAAGAAGTGGCTGTACCTCTGAACTGAACACAAAGCTTCCGCTCTTGAGCATATTGCCAGGAAATGCTGCATGCGTCTGTCAGCCTCGCCAGGGCCCAGAATAGCTGTGCTCTCTGCCTGCCCCAGATCTTCACCACCCGTGGGGATTTGCTTTTTTAATTCTCTCACAGCCCTCACATGAGCTTCCCGACTTAAAGCAAATTTGTTAGTCATCTCTCTATCTACCAGAGATAATGTCACACCGGTCACTGTGTCTTTCCATGTAACAGGGTCCTGGTTTTGACTCTCTAGCTACACTTCCACTGGTAAGCAATGCTGTGTCATGGCTCTTCTCCTGGGGTTTTTCCACACTGTCAAACTATCACTGTGGCTATGCATGATTCAGACCAACACCCCTCAGCGCTGTCTCAGATGGTGCCCAGCACCAGTCTAGAGTTAGCAGGGGCAGGAGCCATCCTTAACAGACAAGGTGGGTGCAATTACCCCGATCTGGAGGATGAAATGTACTACTGTAGGAACACAGCCCATGCTGTGCCCCAATGACAACCAACAGTCCATTTTGTGGATGGAGATAAGAGCTAGAGAGCCAAACTTCTTTCTCTATAGAGTTTCTGCCCTCTGACCATCACCAGATGCACACCTCTAGGTGAGCTTCACCTCACCAGCCTTTGGCTGTGTAAATCTAATCATCCACTAGTTTCCTTCTTAGTAAAGGAACAGAAACAGGAACCTCTAATGGGCAACCTAAAATAGATGGGGTGAGTCATTAAAAAGAGACATCTGTTACTATCCTCTAATTAAAGATGGAGCCAAGAGAACTAACTCAGACAACTTTCTTCACCCAGCTAAACTCGGGGGACATGAATATTCCTTTATGTGGTTTTGCCTCTACCTAGCCTACTGAGTCCTAGGACGAGGCACTGCCATATGCATGTTTAACAAGAACACTTATACAAATGTACGAATGCAGAGTTTCCTATGGCTCTTTGAACTGATCATTCCTGACTTCTGAATAATTATTTCTGCAGAATTAGCATTCTGAACATTTGCTTTCCATACAATCTGTGATGTGTAAGATTCTAGATTCACATAATAAATTAATTTTAGATATATTTTTAACCAATATGTTTGTTCCCTGAGTTATACCACATGGCTGAAGGAAAAATACACACTTCTGTTCATCAGATCCTACAGCTCAAGCAGCAATGTATAAGTAGTAGTGACTCCGACCAGTATATGTAAGAATATGTTAGCAGCACCATCATTTTATACCCACTGAAGGTGGTATTTATGGCAGCACAAATAAGTGAGAAGCTAAAAAGTGGTCCTGCCTGAGCCCTGTTCTTTTCCACTTTTCCATTGTTGCAGCAGGGATGAGACAGGAGTATCAAAAGAATGCATGTTGGCTTTTCCAAAATACTGGTATAACAATTCTCTTTGAAACAGGGAGAAAAACTAATTTTCCTCTTGTCTCCGTGTGCTCACAAGTTTGTGAATAAATATAAGCTGACACGGGATTTGTATGAGTGCGATACTGTGAAGCACCATCTTATTTTGCACCACCAAGCTTTTGGCACATCTCATGAGGAAAGGAACGGTTCACAAACCATGTAAGTCTCCCTAAAACACACATCATAAAACCTGTGGTGTCTTCCTAGCCACTGTACATGCTGTTTGTTCCACTTACTCCCTTCCACTGTTGTCTTTGCCTTCCAAAATCCTCTGATTTTCCCCCTCTCATTGAACGACATTAGTTACTATGGAAACTGATCTGTGGATACGGAACTTGGTGACATCCACATGGAAGGGATGCTTCCCAGGAACCTAAATATCGACTGCATGGTTATATGCCAACACTGCATACGGCTTAGATTTTGTAAAAACCCACAGAAGGGCACTGAAGGAAGAGAGGAATCAGCTGAGGTTATGATGAAAGAAACCCCAAATCCACCCACTGGTATGTTTGGCAGTCCCATGACCTTCCTGGTGACATAGCCCTGTGACTCAGAGGGAGAAGAACCAGAGACAGGCTGTGCTGAACCACAGGACTGTGGATTCCTCCCAGGAACTGCTCCGTACTGGGAGAAACCCACAAGGTCACTACAGCTTTTGTGGCGAGCTTTAATGATGCTTACCAGAGAACTGTTAGCTAAAGTAAAAAGTAATTAAAGAAAAAAAAAAAAAGCCATACACAGCACACCAAAAGTTTGTGACCTAGCTGTTTCAGAGAAGTCCTTTCTCATAACACAGAAATTCACCTATTGCAGAAAACCCTTTGTGAAGACACACTTGGCTGGGTGGTACTTTGCTGTGTCACAATGAGAAGAAAAATTCCTCAGAGGGATTAGGTGCACCAGAAAACAACTGTGACAAAGAGAAGAGGACTCTGCTCTCAAGTAGGCAGCACCCAGCAGAGGAGTAGGACCAGGTGGTAGCAGGTACCAGCCCTTTTGTGGGCATCATCCTGCCCTTCTTTGCTGGAAATGACCAGCCCCACCTGGCCACATGGGGATGCCTCTTGTTCTCATTGCTCAATAAACGCTGTTTTCTGTTCTTGTTAATAAACTTACTAGATATCACCGCCGCCAGTGCACGCAGGAGGCCAGGGAGAGGTGTGTGGGGAGGACAACCCCCTTTCCTTCAGGGCAGAGGAAAACCTGTGGGGCAGGCAGGAGGGAGGGGTCACTGCAGGCAACAGGGCAGAAGACTGCAATGAGGGGACTGGACACAGCGTGATCTCAGCCCAGATTTATGGATTCCCAGCCTTGTTTTTGATAAAAAGTGTGAATCCTTTTCTAGAACAGAGGCACACAGCCTCTGTGGGGCATCATGCTGCAACCAAAGGTGGATGTTTTGGAGCAGCAGTTGTTCATATAGATTTTTTTCCTAACTGTGTTTCCAGAGGAGTAGGAGACATCTCCACACATCTCCCAGTGTTTATCAGCACAATGCTGCCAAATGAGTATTTTAGGGGGATAAAATCCTCAGAGTAGAGGGATCGCTTGATTTGCTTTGGGTTGGGTTGATTTTATACGTAATATGAAATGCCAGAGGTATTTCCATTCACCTACAAACCAGGTCAGCTGGCTGCCCTAAACTACTGAAAATCCTGCTTATTTACCTGGATGCACAAGGAGCAGGTCAGGGGTGCGGATTCCCTCCTCATCCTTTGCTCCTTATCCCAGAGCCCTGAGTTTGGGTCACTCAGGTTGCCCTTCCTCCCCTCAAGTAGCTCAAGAGGAAAAAGGCTACAGTAGATTTAGTGATCAATGGCTGAGAATAAAATCTGTCCCAATTTCAAGCTCTTCTTGAAATATTTGAAAAAATCTTGAAAAAAAAAGAGATGTTCAGTACTTTTTGGAGGTTGATGCCATTGCAGCAGCAGCAGACCTAGTATGGGCAGTAAGGTAAAGAGGTACAGATTGCATATTTTAAGTGGAACTATCCTCAAAAATAAACAAAGTAATTTAACACCTTGGACTGTGCTGTCACATTTCTGTTTAGCATCTACATGAAAAGTCATCATGTCCCATTTTTAGACAGCCACCTCCCTGTTCACACTGATCTTTAAAACAAGCACACAACTGCCCATCTATATTTAAAGGGGAAGAACCCTAGAAACTTCAGTGTGACAGGGATTTTAGGCTGAATATGGACAAGTACATAAAGTGATGAGTTTTACACAGTTTACCTAAATTTTCAGGACCTGTTCTCTCTTGTCAGGCTACCCTCTGGCACTGTCCCCATCCTCCACTTCTCTACCCTCTCAGGGCATTAGCAGAACACAGGCTACCCTAGCAAGGGGAGTGGCTCTAACACACTCCCTTGTCATTTCCCAGTGCATCAGTTGTAGGGACTTTTCCAGAGGGCTTTTTTAGATCCACCTGTTGTCTGTTCAGCCAGCCCCAGAGAAACATATAAACCTGTTTTACTTGAAAAGGGAAACTCTCTGTGCAATTAGATTGAGCTGTCTGTCTGCTTTCAGCTAAGAAAGAGCTGCCAACAATGTTGAAGGAACAATTTACCTGGCTGACATCTGAAGAGGAATACAGTGATTCCCCTAAATGAAACTTTCTCTTCAGCCTCAGGAAAAAAAAAACTATTCTATTCCCACGGTTTTGGCTGATCCCCTCTGAGTCTGTGTGAGGCATGATGGCTCTGAACGATTCTTAATTGAAATAAACTGGCTGGCCCATCCCTAACTAAAACCAGCATTTAAAATGTGACAGAGGAGCAGCTGTCCAAAAATTAACAACAAGCTGATGACCCAGACATAGAACTTAACAGCGAAAATCTCAGGTTCTAAAATACTTGTATTCGAAATTAACATTAAATAAATATTGCTAGATACCAATAAATAAGCTACAGAATTAGGCTCAATCTACTTCTGGTATTGTAGGAATCTTGTGTGCTACATACACTAAAAAAATAAATAAATAGAAGTGAAGCAATAGTAAAAAAAAAAAAAAAAAAAAAAAAAAAATTGCACTTGATGGGAAATCAACTGGCTGAAATCCATGCTGGTCAGAAAGAGAATGACTACGTTATAATAAGTTGTGCTGAGGAATAATTGAGTGGAGAAATTGAAAGAAAATTGAGCAATAACTTCTCCCTATCTTTTCTAACAAGAACATGTCTCAAAACTTTGCGACACTTTTGAGAGGGTAAAAAGTAGCTTCAAAACAATCAGCAGGAGAGCTGACACCCCAGAGTTTCAGAGTTCCAGACAGTGTGGAAAAAACTATGTTGAATCTGATTGCTAACATACTCCGTCCCTATACAAGCAATGCCACAGGAAAAGACAGTGGAAATTCCAGAGCCAAGACTTGCAATAAGGTCAAAAATGAAAGCCAAGACAGGAAAAAGATGAATAGAAGGGTAGCACCATCCTCTGCTCACCTGCATCAACCAGCAAGACCTTTCGCTTATTTGCATTTGTTTTTGCATACTGATGTGAGCTCTAGACTTGGAGCCAAGGGACTGAATTTTTATTAGGCATTGGCTGTCAAAGCACAGACAGCAGCAGAGTAGCAAGGCTTGAACAACCTCAGTTTAGCTAAGCGGGACCGTGGCTGCTCTCTATAAATACACCATGTGAGGGTAAGCTCCAGGGGGAGGAGAGAGCTATTTCTGATGAGACAGATTGCCCAAGAAGAACAAATGGCTGTAAAGGGAGGGCAAAAGCCCTGCCTGCAGAGGGGACAGGCTCTGCCGCTGTGACCACCCTGCCTGGCATTGCATGGGCTCAGACCAGTCCATTGGGAGCAGCAGGTGGGCAGGCATGTGCCCAGATGCAGAGGATGGGCATGAGAAGCAATTCAAAGCCTGTGGGTTTGCCAAGGTGTGCTTGGGCAGCTGTGTGTTCAGGGGATTCAGGGCAGCATCCCTCTGCATGCCAAGGACACCAAGGCTCTCAGCATGGGGACATTGTCACAGACACTGGCACCCTGGTCTCCTGTGCCTCTCCAGTCTCAGGTCCATGTGGGACAGCCACACCTTCAGTAGAACTTTCCTAGAAAGTTGTTTTTTTTTTTCCAGACAAGTTGAACTTGTCTGGAAAGCCCAGATTTCTAAACAGGGGATGGGGTGTCTCTAGGCTGCCAACAGCAGCGACTGTGAAATGAATACTAAAAATTAAATAACCACTGAAAAATACCCAGGGAAGTACTGCAGTGTAATTCTTTGCTGCTGGTGTTCACAAACACTCAGTACTCAGCTGGACAAAGGTTCCGCTTGAACAGTGAATTATCCAACTTGAATAATCTCCATGTTTCTCTTTCCAGGACAAAGACAGAGCAGAACAGGAAAAGAAGGAAAATTTCACCATAAAGGATGGCAAAGAACGTAACAAATGGGACATGTGACAGGGGAGATCCTAATGTGCCTTTAGCCCAAGGCTCTGGAGAGGCAGAATGGAGCAGGATGGGGCCTTGACAGGGAGCCACGCATCCCTTCTGCTCCGCCAGCTTGTCCCTGGGCTGCAGCTGGCCCGTCATGCTCTCAGCCCTGCTGCTGGACCCAACAGAAGGGCAAATTGGTGGCCACAGACCCACAGCCCTCATGCAGGGCAGTCCCTAAGTATCTGGCTGCAGCACAGGTTTTTCTCCCACTGGTGCTAGGCTGGTATCATTATATTTAAAAGGCTACTGTCAGCTTCCAGACATACTGCTTATTATTTTCTCTTTTCTTTATTTTTTTGCCAGAACTTGAAGTAAATAGAAAAGGTTTGAAAGGTTTGCTGGGGAGCAGCGCTCTGTTCCTGTAGAAACAGCTGGTTCAGATAAATAAATATTATGTTACTATGTAGCCACACCACAAGCAAGGCGGCACTAGGAACCTAACAGCAAAAATACCCAAATTATAAACTGCATTTCATTCCCCAAGCTAAGAAACAAACACAGAATGTAAAGGAAGATTTTTATTTTTTTTACTCATCTCAAATTTAGTAAGTACTGGTATTTCTGGTAGCAGTAGTAAAGAATTATGTGTTTAAAATATAAATTTTCAATACTGAAAGCAAGATTGTAGACTGTAGAGTATAAAAGTTTCCCCCCCCCCCCCAATTCTTCCTTTTCAAAACTAAAAGATATCAGAAGGAATCTGATAAACACTCCACACTTGAGGCCTAGTATGAAGAATCAGTGCAGAACAGGGAAACAACTCTGTAAGAAATAGTGATTTCTAGGTTGAATCCTTGTGTTGGTCTCTACCCAAATTCACTTAACTATCAAGATCATATCAGAAGGCAGGTCTGTGGCTTCCAATCATGGCTTAGCAGCGGCAGGATTGCAAGATGTAAAATGAAGCTGCCACCAGACCTATCTCAACTCCCATGGCAGTTACAGAAGTTCATGTTAACAGTTTAATCATATTTTGACTGCACAATCTTATCACTCTAGGATTTAGAGCCCCCTCTGAAGGGTGATTTGGAGACCTCCAGTGCTGAAGGTGTTCAAACCAGCAAATAAATGGTCCTTGTTCGTTATGGATTTGTCTGTATTTGGTATCCATCTGCTTTCCTGACAACGCCATCAATGGCATAATTTGTAAAATGCACGGTTTTATTATGCCTGCCTGGAAATTACCTCACCTAAAAAGTCTATTTCAGCTGATTGGTTTGAAGTACAGTACACTGCAAAATACTCTTCTTCAACCATGTAATCAAGAGCAAACCCAGAGTTTACCAGCCTCCTTATCTGACTTCCTACACCCTGTATCAAAGCCCTTCACTTCTCTGGTGATGCTTTCAAATAAACATAAGAGGCTTTTCCTAAACCTGGGATTTATTCAGCAGGTCACACTGGGATCTTATTCATAAGATAAATCATGCTGTAAGAGATGGCAAAGAGACAAGAGCTGAACAGCTTTCCAGCTAGGGATATGAGATGATACAACTGTAGAAGATGCTGCTGGACTGAAGGAAAGCTAGGTAAACACCAGGCCAGTTCACTTGGAAAACACATCTGTGTAAATAAGGTCTACAGCTGGCTGGGCGGAGTTTTGATGCAACTCACAGAAGAAGCCAGCTGTTTCCCTCAAATTTTGGCAATCTCACCCATTCCTTCTCAACATGCTGCTTTTTGAAGCTCTGTCTACCAGAGCTCCTCTTTTTTTTTGAGGAAAAAGCCTCAGGATAACTGATCATTTTCCCTTTTTATCTGGAGCAGACCCCTTGGTGAAGTTCACCCAGAATCAGCCTTGGCCAGGGTAATTTGAAAAGCTGACCCAAGTTGTCAGCTTCCTGTGCCTTCTAACCTACCACCCTCCTCTCTCACCCCTCAGGACAGTGATGTTTATTGTCACAGCTGATTTTGATGGCAGTGTGGGGACTTGTTTTCTTTCTTTTGGTTGACATGCTGCAGAGATCCTGCTGGGAGCAATAAACATCCCCATCCATTCACAGGGACTAAAACCCACCCTGAGGTGATATTTTGGGAGTGCAAACAATCAACTTCAATGGAAAATTGACCAGAAAAACCATTTCTGAGCAGCACTGCTGATTCTAAATATGCAGAGAGGAGTTTAGCTGTGTTAAAATGACCCCAAGAAAACAGCATAATACAGTATTCAAAGGGAAGAGTAGCCCCTATGTCCCTCATATCTGCCTTGCAGTGGAGAGCTTGGCACTGATGATCCTCCTGCCCCCCTGTCTCCAAATGGCTTCATTTATCCACTCAAAACTGGATGGATAAATCCAGAGTTATCTATGGTCTTGAGGGGTTTTTAGATCTGCAACCAAGTTGCATTCAAGGACCACCTTGGCTCCATCACCCCAGGGCAGAGACATTGTGCATGTTCAGTAGGACCAGCACGTGTGGGCTCCTCATCCCCAGCAGCTGGCTTTCCCAGGCAGCAGGGGGTGAACTGAGATGTCACACCCACCTGTGCTGGGAAATAAAACACTGCTCTGGCACAGATGTGCCCACCTCTGCACCCACATGTCCCAGTCCAGGGCTGGGGCCACTCAGCACTCTCCCAGGGGAGCGTGGGTGCCAAGGAGTTCCCAAGAAAAGTGTGCTTTGGATGGAGTCACTCACATTTGGATAGCAGAGAAATTTACCCACCCCCGTCAGTCTGCCCCAGTATCTGTCAATGCTGCCTTGTTTTCCTTGTTTACAAGTAAAGCCAAAGAGCAACTAGAGGTCAATCCTGCCTTCTAGACACTTCTTCAAAGCTTGCACAGAGGTATGGAGTTATAGCAGGAAATATTTTTAGATGTATATTATTGTATATTAATTTTAAGATTTTCTGGTCCTAAGGGGAGAGTGGTAGTCCTTCATTTTAATAGGAGGGAGATATTCACATTCCTGAACATGGACTATTGGACCTCTCTCAGTGACTGTTCCTACCATGTGATCTAAAATTCCTGTTTTCCTTTCCCCAAGCTTGCAGCAAACAAAAGCATTTGTTTAGGTGGAGCTTGTCTAGAATTACGCAGTTCTAAATAGAGCCCCATGGAGAAGAGAGAGGAAGAAAACATGGCTCAGGTAGGAGAGGTGGAAGGCTAAAAGGTTTACTCCTGAATTTCACAACAGGTTATGAATACAAAAAGATGTACACAGCCCTGCAAGAAGTTTAGCAGCTCCTGTCAGTTCCATCATGGATGGTCTCCTTCTAGCCCATCTCTTGCCTCATGGGCAACCATGAGCTAAAGATAAATCCCAAGTACAGCCGCATGAGGAATACACTGCCCATTTTTTTAGCCTGCGTCAGTGTATGCAAACCTAGAGAGGGAGTAAAAGTCAGTGGAAGTCATGCGTGTATGAGACAGAGTGGAATAGCAAGATGAGCAATGCTGGAAAGAGATGTGACTCCACTGAGGTCACAAGGGCTTATAACTGACCCCAGTTGGCTCCAGCCTGAGATCAGGGAGGATCTGGGCATATGTAAAAATAGGGTGTGGAAGCAACCTTATCTTTTTAGCTGCTTTCCTGTTTTACATTTGCTGCCTGCTTTAAAACACATCCCAGGGACTGGGTCGGGTTAGTGCAGAGCTGTTATGCCAACTCATTCTTGAGTCCCCAGTGAGAGAATCCAATACCTTGCTTTTTGTAGTGCCCAAGTGCTGCCAAGGGATCATCACAGGGCTTAGCACAGAGCTCATGTTGCTGTCTCACTGTATATTGTATTGTGCTGTTATTCCTTCACTTTTCTGCCTCAGCAACAACTGCAGTAACTTTCCATCTCCAGACTACTTCACCAATTAATCCAAATGGGGATTTCCATGAGTTCGCACACACCTGTATCTGGCCATATGTTCTTTGTTTGCCTCATTTAGCGCAGGCAAGAGAAGGGAAAGTCTGACCAGTGAGTAAATCTTTCCCAGCCTTTTGCTATCAGCTGGCAGTCAGCAGACAGACTCTGGGCACAGGGGTGACATGTCCAGATGTGTCACTGCCAAACTGCCTGGTGCCAGGGAAATATCCCTTGTCATACCAGGCTTTTTTAAACTTCTCTCCACAGATCAGAATCCCTGTAGCCAAACTAATGTTGTTTGCCTCTTAACTGTTTCCGTCAGAGGAAAGAAGAGTGGACCTTTTTGGGGACATCTGCTATACACAGCCATTTCAGGCCAAACAAAGGCAACTGCAAATAGGGGAGCCTGCATCCTGAGACTGGCTGCCAGAGTAACAAGCCATATACTTCCCAAGATACTTTCACCTTTCTCTCCTTTCAGGAGGTCTCTTTGGTCTCAAGTGTCCGCATAACCATACAGAGAGGGGAGAAGAAAACTTGGATTTTACACTGTTTGGTACTAACCCTGGGAGACATCCCCAGACACATCCCTCCTCATCATCAACTAAAGAGCCTCATCAGATTTATGCTGAGTTTTTATGGAGTCTCACTGCCAGTGCCCCAACTACAGTGGTCTTTTCTGTTTAAGGGTGCCATGGGATTCACATAAGGCTGAATTGCCTTGCAGCCCATACAGTTAGTGGGGAAAAACAACCAGAGCCCGCCTGAAGGTGACAAGAAGGTCACAAGCACTATGCACAAGCTGGTGGAAAAAAGCAGGGTAGAGACCAGTAGCACTGNTGTGTGTGTGTGTGTGTGTGATCCAGCTACAGCATGAACCTGGGATTCCCCTGAGGAAGGAAGGATCTGCCTGAGGAAAGGTTTCTAAAAGAAGCTTGGTTTCTGTCACCAGTTACCACACAAAACTTGGTAACTTGCAGCACAAACTCTTTCGAAGGCTCTTTCTCCCCCTCCTTTCCCTGCCTCTACAACAGAAGGTACATCATGACCAGGACCCCAGAGAGTGATCAGGGCAGGAAAACAGTTTGACTAGGAAATCTTTCCAATGTCAACATCCTCTATCCTGGGGCCTCGTTTTACATGAAAAAAATGGACTTTGTGAACACATTTGCGTGGACTGGGCTTAAAGGAAAAGACAAATCCTGGGGGCTTAAAAAAAAAGTTAAAAGATACTCTACAGCCTAAAGAGACTGTGCTCCTTGAGTACTCCAGTGATGTATTTAGCAACATTTAGCAACATATTTATTTAGACTGAGCAAAACCTTGGGCATTTGAATGCAGAGAAGCCCTGGAGTCACAGAATTCTATACCAGACCTCATATCCATCAACACTGTAAACTGTTGCTCCAGTTGCCAGCAAAAGTTGTGGAGTGATTTAGGGACTCCCAGGCTATTCAGTCTCCCAGGATCTGGGCTGGAACATCTATGGCTAAACAAATCCTTGAGGGCTTTATGTCATCATCCCTAATTTCTACTGGAGCAGGAAAACCCTGGCTTGGTGAGTGCTGGGACTTCTCCATGTAGCCAGCCCAGCAAGGGCAGAGATGAGAAACTGAACCGGTGCATTAAGGGTGAAAGTCAGACTGGTGGTGCCTGGTCCTGAAGAGCGACCAAGCAGGATCTGCTGAGCTGCACCAGTCAGTCGAACCACAGGTTAGGAATTGCCACAGCATCATTGTCTCTCTTCCTTGCCTCATCCCTCTTCAGTCTCAAGGCTGATGAAAGGTAATCCTTGATGCAAAGCTACCCAAACTATGCTTCCCTTAGGGACACATATCCCTGCCAAGAGAATCCATAAAACAGGGACATTTCTGACTACCATGCTGAAATATATCCATTTCAATAGAAATACTATTAATTCTGCAAGGCAGGAAGGCATGAGCATTTTGAGAATGCACAACACCAAGAAGCAGCTTGCTTCACAAGACTGACATGCATATTATTTTGAAGGAAGTTGTATCCATGACTAAAAATAAATTTATGCCATTTCCCTGCTTGAATTTCCTGTAGATCTTTAAAGAATACAGAGACCTAACCAGGTCATTCTCTTAGAAGGAAACATTTGAGATCATTAGCAACTTACCTGCTGGGAGGTTCTCAAATCCAGATGTCTTTGTGGTAAATTTGCACACAGCATTTGATACCTATTTATCCCCTCATTTACAAACCACATGCAACTAATAAAGTCAGCACTACACTAAGAGAGGCATGACTGGTGATTGCTATGCTTGCAATAGACAGACCTTGGATTAAAATGAGGTTTCGCTGTTAAGTGAAAAGTTATCTTCCAGGCACAGTTCTTAATTTAAAACATCTGAAAAATTAACGTTCTTATTTGGGCACTTTTCCAGTCAAATGGTAGTGCCTGGATATTCTCTGGACAAACTATCCCATCCACGGTATGTCTAAATATTTGGCTCACTTCTCTAATGTATGTAAGTGAAGAATTATGTTGTTTTTATTAATCACCCCAGAATAAGTTCATCACCCCTCATCACAGGTTTTGTTTCCCTGCTGTGTCTGGTTCACTAAAAGCAGAGCACTTATGTTATACCCTCTGACAATCCCCACACACTTTGCTGTTTCATATTTGGATGACCCCAGTTACTTTCATTTTGGATAATTTTTTGAATTCCTTCAGCATCTGTCAGCTCTAGAGCTTAAAAATGCTATCGATCTAGGAGTTTTGGTGAGGCTTTTTGGTTTGGTTGGTTTGCTTTCTTCATTTTCTGGGGTTTTGAGCTTTTTGTTTTGTTTTGTTTTTTGTTTGTTTGGGGTTTTTTTTGGGTTTTTTATTTTTTTGTTGGTGGTTTGTGGGGCTTGGGGGGGGGTTGTTGTTTTTGTTGGGGGGGTGTTTTTTTTTTGTTCGTGCATTTTTTGGGTTTTTTTCCTACAAGTTAAAGTCTCCGGACTCATTTATATTCCATGATTCCAAGCAGATTTAAAACACAAAGGGACTGTCCACAGAGTACATCCTGCAGTGGGTCCCCACTCCTTTGGTTTGCTTTCCAGACTCTTCTTATTACGTCTTCAAATAGCACCTCTGTTCATGGTCATTGTAAGCTTGAGCAGCTCTTTTCAGAAAGTGACTTGCAACTCAGCTTGGTGGAAACTTGGGCTTACAAGTCTGAAAAAGGTTACATGGGGTCTAATGGATTCCAGTAAGTCATGCAGATGTATTTTTATTAAAACATGTAAAATAATCTTCATGTTCTATTTGGTGCTTGCTTCTAATGTCTCTGATAGAGAATATCAACCAGTTTGGGGCACCATTCTTCAAAAAAGACAGAAATAAAAAAATTATGGTGTAGGAAAAATCACCTGCTAGGAAGGGTTGAAGTTGATTAGTCTAGCAGGAAAAAATAAAAACAAACAACTTAAGGAGAGACATTAAGAGCCTTTAAGGACAAGACAGATGCAAAAAGGGAGAAAAGAAATTATTCATATGTTCTTTGGAAATAGGACAAGTGTAATGTATTTTGATTGCACCAAGAGAGACCAAGGGTTGGTGCGAGAGACAGCTTCCTCTAGTGATAAGGACAGTAAACAGTGGAAAAGATTGCCTAGGGAGGTTGTGGAATATCCATCACTCTTGATTTCTAAAAGCAAATGTGACACATGTGAGTTGGAATCATTCTGGAATAGCTGGACCTGCTTTGGGCAAGGACTGTGGACAAGTTATTCCTCAAGGCAGTCTACCAGAGCTATTTTTTTAATTCTTGTTGATAACATGCCTCATAGGCAGAGAAGATTAAATATATAATAAAATAAAATCTCAAGAAAAGAAGGAAGATTTAAAGGCCTTGGACATCACAAAGTTTTGGGAAGCTAGAGGTGTGCTTAAGTCATCAAAGACTCCTCTGATCTGTTTTTGTTTTACATAAAGTTAATACAAAAGATCACTTCTTAGGCAGCATTGAGGAGCCTGTTGACTTCAGAAAGGTCACTTAAGGGGGATAAGCTGGGTGGGTACTGCAGTCATTTCAGATACTTCATCGAGTTTCTTGTATCCATCCCAGTGGCGGCCTCATGAGAGGAAGTGCACATATTGCCTGGCCAAGCAAAGATTTGTGCTACAAAGTTCAGAATCCTTTGGAAGAGATTCAAAGCTAAATGTATTTTTTTTTTCTTTTTAAGAAAAATAAAACGGGGAGCGGGGAGAGGGGGGGGGCGTGCCCAGAAAAATTCCGGTTTCAGGAAACTGAACTGAAGTTTAAAGGTCACGTACAGAAAGAAAGAGAGAATTAAGCTGGCCATAAATGTTTATGGTGAAAGTATTAGAGATCTGCTCACAGTGCATGCCACAGAGTCTCAATTTACCATGTTTCATACTATGTACAAGGATTACAGATACCCAGGTGGGGGACCATGTTGCTGGGCTGTCCCTCTTCCCACGGAAGAAACAAGAAGAGTACATGTTTGACAAAGCCAAAAGGACCATCTTTCAGAATTCCAGTTAACTTGCTCTCCTCCTGAAATCGTCCAGTACTCTTATATAAGCCTCCTAAATCTTCTTCACAGTGACTTCAGTAAAATCCAAAACCGCATCCATCATATTAAGGTGCCTTCCCCAATAGCAACTCATTAGCAGATCTTCTAAATTCTGACTTCACTGACACAGTATTTAATGAACTGTTGAGATTCAAAGCAGAATTCAAATGATAGGGAAATTGAGGTCTAAAACAGCAAAGACACAAGATGACATCTTTCCAAGAGCTTCACAGCCTTTATTTCTGTGAATATTCTTATCTGTGCTAGTATAAACTGAGAGCAACTCCACCAAATATGGCAAAAACCCCCAATAATTGTACATCAGCATAGTCCCACTGTGTCATCATGATCAGTCCTGAAAGTGCTCTCATGAATTACCATTTAGATCATACCTTTTTTGAAAGCCTTTAGCAATAAGTGAGAAGTAAACAACTTCAATAAAAGCACCTCACAGTTCTTCTCACTGCATAATGGCTTTTGATAAAAAGAGAAAATCTATATTGTTTTTTGTTTATGAAGTTGATGTACTTTCTGAATGTATACACAGTGAAGTCAAAATACTTAAAACAATAAAGCATTTCCAAGATAAATGTTGCTACTTTCAGGATATTGTATGAAAAGGGGCAAAGTAGATGAAAAAATGGCATTTGAAAGGTTATTAGTACATTAGAGACAAAGAAGAAAAAGACTGCTTAAAATGATATACAGGCTGTTTTGATAGGCAAGATTTTCATCCTATGGGAAGTGGACTTGTAACAGCAATTAATGCTTCCCATTCCTTTCCAAAACAATCAGAGAAATACTGAAGTTCATTCAGAAGCAAAAATCCTCAGAGAATCCCCCATCTATCCTGATACAAGTGTAAGCTTTAGGCTCACATCTGACTAACTGGAATGGTCTGTACTTCTTTAAATAACTTTAAATTAGGAAACTTTTGATCAGGATTTATGGACCACTTAAGTCCCATAAACAATATGCAACTTAGTAATATTTTTCAGCTGGAAAGCTGGAGAGGACAGAGTTTCCAACAAGCGTTAATTTCTCTGGTTCTTTTTCCCTTGAAACAGAAAATTACGTTTTTTCTATTCAGTACAAAGTAAAAGCATAATCCTCAAACATATCTAATACACAGCCTAAATCTGACAAGTTTGCATAACAAAAAAAAAGCAGGGGGGTGGAGGGGAGCAGTCAGGGAAAGTGAGAGAAGGAGAATTACTTTGGAGCTAAATGACAGCAGTTCGTGAAGATGAATGAGGAAAATTGAATTCTGTGTGTTTTTATAGTGTGGATTAACTTATGGAGCTTGAATGTCTTTGAATGCTCTTACTATGGATATATGAATACTTTTGACCAAGAAAAGCACCATTGGTGAAGAATAAAGAAATTACTAGATTTCAGTACTCCTAAACTCTGTATGACAAGCCCATGCTGAATAAGAACAAAAATCACAGAATCTTGTAAACAAGTACAATTAGTCACAGTTATGTAAACATGGGTATATATTCAATTTGTAAGCACATATTAAAAGGAAATATGTTAAAAACCATTTTCAGAATAAGACATAATATACTGAACAAAATCATAGCACAAATAGGAAATTTCTTTCCCAGGAGAAAGTCATTACAATAGAGGACCCTGGGGCTGCCAGAATGGACTGTATTGGACTATGGGCTCACCACAGAGCCACATTTCTCTTTCTTGGACACCAGTGAGGATGCTAACACTGGCATCCTTTTCTCTGGCAGCAGGCCCACTTGTGTGGAAGTGTGGATAGCTAATTCCATATACATTTACTCTTGGGGTTTTGCTTTGTGTTTCCTTTATTTGGCCCTGGGAAACACAGGTCATGTGGCCAGGACAGCTCACCTATATGTATTTTAACACTGAACGGAGGATGATCAGGTAATGAGAAGAGGTCTCTATAAGGCAAGGGACTCCTTGTCCCTTCACTATTTTATTTGCTATCCATCCTGTTTCCTGTGGTCCTCTAAATTTGTACCTAAGCCTCATATTATTGTTCGAGGTCATGAATTGGTCAAGTTCCTCACAGCTACTTTCTCCACTCCCTTTGCTCTTGTGTGAATGTTCTGATACAAAAGGCAAATGTTGTAGCTTCTAGATATGATACAACCTCAAGTGGTACTTACCAGATATTTTTGAGCGTCTCACCTAGCTTTTGACTGATCAAACACTCTTGAAAACTGTTTCCAGCAGTTAATTTGTAACTTCATGCAGCTATTATTTAAAAAGAAAATCCATATTACAACACTTTTGCTTCCTTCCTCGCAAATTTGACATTGTTCTGCAATTATCCTAGCACAGATCATATCACTGTCAATAGCGGATCCTTAGACTGGAAAATGCAACATTAAATATGCAATCTAATGTCAGCCACCACATTTGTTGACTGCAGTTCCAAGACAACTTTGCTCTTTGGTGCGACTGCCGGTAAAGCTAGAGGGGTTTTTTAGCTCTACAAAGGCTCCTCTGTGTCAGCAGTGCGAGTATGGAGTAAGCCCAGTGAGCTTGCTGGAGTGAGGGCTACCTGGCTCAGGAGTACTGACTGGCTCTGGAGGCATGAGAGAGCTGGTAGAGGAATGGTAGGTACCTGTTCTTCTCTGCTTCTTCCCTTTTTAGTTTTACCTAGGCCAGCCCTCCCATCTTAGTGTCTGCCTTTCTTTCTCAAGAGGATCTTGTTTACCAGCTCTATTTGCTTTTACAGGTGGATCTGCGCTGAAGACCATACCATCAAAATTCCCGAACTCACCAGATGCCAGAAGTCTTGCTCAGAATTGCATGGCATGAGGCATACAAAGCACTTAGCAGAAATCTTTGCCATGGTTCCCAAAGCATGCATGAAATTAGCAAATTTGTTGGGAAAACATGCAGCACAATGATGTTTTCCCGTTCCAGAAGAACTCAAGTGATGCTAACTGGTGGGGCTCTGCAGTGGGCTGCGCTGCACAGTGCTAAGTTATAATGTCCTTAGTTTTATAGGGTCATTAATGCTGATTAGATCTTGAGTGTCTGCACTTAAAAACGATTTGGGACAGGACAAAACTACTGTGCCAGGAACAGCTCAAAACAATACCCTAAACCAGAACAAGGGGGAGAAGCCACAGATTGCTGATATTCTGGGCACTTGGGATTGTTTACAGAGGTTTCCCAGCTCTAGTTTTTTCAGTGATAGTATTTAACAATATCAGTTTTGCAGAGAAAACCATCCATAGCAATTCATGAGAAGACTGTGAGTAAAGTACACACCATACATGTTGTGATATAAAATACTAGTTTTAGCCAACTGATACCATTTCTTACATCCATGAGACCTGCTCATTGTGAAGTCCATTGTTTTTCTCACTGTGCTGACCTAAGAATCCCCTTAAGATTCCCTAGGTTATTACAATGACTTTTTGTAGAGCTGTGAATCTGGACCATCTGACTCCAAGAATCTGTAAAGTGTGAAGCACAAACCTCTGAAAATTAGATTGTTTTTCCAAAAAATCATCTTAAACTTTAAATATTCCAGAAGCAAGAGATGTCAAACTAAATTTTGCACACCTCAAAGCAGAACAAAGTAACAGGCCCCAAAGAGTAAATGGAGACTCCTGGCTTGTGATTTAAGTGCTCCCTTCTCTAAATTTAAATAACAAAAATATTTGTCAAAGTATGAATCTCTTGGGCACTGTCATATTATGTCACCAAATAATTCATTAAGGAAGGTTAGCTCTACCTCTGCGGTTTGAAGTGCCAGAGATTTCCTTGCCCAAAATGGCCTGTTATTCCCAAGGACAGAGGGAAGAAGGGGGTTTACTTAATATTTTTCTCTCAGAGCACAATGGATTAAAAACAAACCAAAAAAGTCCTAAGTAATGAGACAGTGAGGAAACTCATTCCAAAAGATTCCAGAGTGCTGTAATGGTATGTCACCATGCATAGTAGGACAAGGCTCTATTCCCTCCCTGTGCACAAATTGCTTGATCGCTTTCACTGCCAGTTTGTTTCCTAATAGTTGGCATGACATTTCCTGTTTCTAGCCTTGGGCTTATATGGGTTTGATCCAGCCTGCCCTGAAATTAATGGAAAGACTGCTATGTACTTCAGTGTCCCCTCTTCCTCTAGCTGGAGCCTGTTGCCTGCTCCAATGATTTCTCTCGCTTTCATTTTGGCATGCCTTCAAGTCCTTCCAAAACATCATGCCGCTTTTTCTGTACACATGCACAGACAGAAAGAGGGAGAGACAAGATAAAAATCCCTTTGCCCTGTGTGGTGGCCAAGGGGCATTGAATAGCTCATGTGGCAGCAGTGTAGGGAACAAACTGGGCCCCCTGTCCCAGGCAGCCCTGAGCAGGTGCCCCAGCCTTCCCCAGCTATTCCCACTCTACTGCAACTGCCAGTACCAGCAAAGCCAAGAGCTGCTGCAACTCTCTGCCTTCGTCAAACACTACACGTTGAGTTTTTGAGATCCCTAGACACAATCCCATACCTAATCCTAGTATAAAGCCTCCTACTTGGGTGATTTGTCTTGCAGAATTTAAATTTGTCTCAAAAATTAGTGTGAATACTGCTCCTTGTTTACATATTAAGATAGCACCCAATTATCTCTAGAGATAATCTCTCTTTGAGTGATCTGCGTGTTTGACTGCAAACACCCTGGGTTTGTGAGGCATTGTAAAGAGTTAGGAGTATACATTTTAGGTGCTCAATACCAAAATATGTATCAGGCTATTCTCCCACTGATGACAACAGCCTTGCCCTTCTAGTAGTAGGGTGTCTAGTAATTGTGGGTTGATACTTTCTTGTCTGGCTTTATCAATTTAATGTTAAGTTCTTGGAGGACTGTAGTTTGCCCACAGCGGCAGGCTTTGGCCCATAGGTATTTCCCTTCCATTCTATTTCTTGTTCTTATTACCACTTCTGTTTGATGGGGTAACGTACCAAAGGTATATATTCATCTCGACAGCAAGCATTTTCACCAGGCTGCTGTTAACACTTTCTGCAGGGAATGTTACTATATTCAGGGATGGTTTGACACATATTTTCTTTTTAACAGCTTGCTTTTATAGGTCTGCGGCACTTTTAAGCGGTGATTAAGCTTTGTCATTGTAACATGATGGTGACGTAGGACTCCTCTTCCAAGGTAAATCATCTGAACAGTGTGACCTACGTCAGGGCTGTTATCTGAAAGCACAAGGCTGAGAGTACCAGGCCTGCTGAAATGATTCCTGCTGTGGTCTGTGCAGTGTCAAACAGTCATCTGCTTCCTGTCAGACTGAAAGACAGTCCACAGTGTGCGCACAGACAGGGAGGGATGGGCAGCCAAGGCAATTTCAGGGTCTCAGAAGTGAAAAGTATCTGTGGTGTGGGTGGGAGGGCACAACCAAGATTTAACTTTTTCTGAGGCACCTGTAACTATGTCTATGTCTACACCATTGAATAAGGGAGGATTAGGGACTGATTCCTGGTCCCAATTTTCAAATGGAGCACACTAGATCATGCCTACTAACTTGCAGGATAGCTGCTTGAAGAAACTGAAGTTTGAATCATCCAAGAGAAGCCAGGATGACAATTAAACAGTGCGCTACCAATACTCAAATTCATTCCCACACTCTCCCTTATTTAGAGCACAGACAAACTATGTATGTAAATGCTATGTACATTTCATCAGCTTTGGGTTGGTTTGGCAAATACCCACATGAACCCCAACTGTTTAGTGGTCTTTGATATCCTTGGCCATGTCTGCCAAACAGTGACATCTCCAGGTTTTTGGAGACACAATTCAGTTTCAGAAGGTGCTCTGAGGAAGCATCTGTGATCTGAATGCTGTGAGCCAAATGCCTTTATCCATGATGCTCTATCTTGTATGCCCAGACTGCCTCAAAAATTCAAGTACTCTGTGCATGTGGGTGGGAGTTCTCCTTTGGCATATGCCCAGTTCCACAAAATTATAGATATGAGCACTTGTTTCATATGGTTTGTTGTCGGCTTCCTTTCAGATGCTTCCTTGACAATGGTAAATAATTAGCTTGATTGCTTTCTGTGCCTTTCTCTTACCCATTTTTCTAGCAATCTGAGAATCTCATATCTTGGTTCATCTGCTGTCCTTTCATGACCAGAAAATTAAGTCAGCTATGTATATCTAATTCCCTCTTTTTGTTGTGTACCTCAAAATTGTAGCAGTGCAGTTTCAGCATCATGGAGAGTCACAAGCAATAACTCTTTTAAAATGCTCTCTAGTGATTTAGTGTCATTTTCTACTTCAGTTGCTTTACACCCTCAAACTTAATGGTGAAACGACTCACATCAAATATGATTGCTAGACATTTCTTCTTCCTTTGGGTGTCTTTTGGTTCTGTGGTGACAATGAACTCAGTCAAAAAGCTACCAGCTGCCTTCTACTGTAGGAATTGGTACTCCAAACTACAACTCACTAGCATTGCATAGTGTTGCTGCCTTTTCAATCACACAGCCTAATTTTGGGACAGGATAAATGATTATCTGTTTTCTGGTAATGGTTATATGTGGTAACCATGTCTTGCTGGTTTTTTTCCTTTTTTTCAGAATTCAGCAGCTGTTCGATGGCATAATAGTATAAATAATGTCTGCCTGTTTAAAAAACTATTATTAAAGCCATTTAGAAATGATCTTTAGATGCAGTTTTGTTGCTTTTACCTCTTTGGCACATAATCCTAATCCCTGTTGTTGACAGGGAGTACTCACTTCTTCTGCAGATAGGAGCCTAAATGCCATTAAACTTTGTCTAGATGAGGTCCATATTCTTGCAGAGGAGCCATTTGACTTACCTGGGTGCTTTTAACATTACTACCGTTGGCCATGAAGCACTGGGAATCATCCTTCTTCTCCAAAGCAAGTAATCCTCATCCAGGAAGGTATTTTGTCATGAACTCCAACTGTCTTGTCCTGGCTGTGGTGCTTGCTGAGCTTTTCCTCATCCAGTCACAGCATGGGGAAAGTGGAAGCACACTTACATGCTTCAGGGACACCCAAAAGGCACTTCTGGGAACAGGGAGCTTGATTACCAGCTGACTTCTTAGTTCTCAAATGAAAATAAACACTGAAGTGAAGTGAAGCGTGTGAAAGCATCTGAAAACGAAGAACATCCTGCTGTTCCTGATAGGAAAAGTGTGTACAAGAAGGGTGCAGCAAAACACTCATGCGCAGGATCATTGCGATCTGTGTAACAGAAGATGCTTATCCCACCGAGTTGATATAGACACTCACACAGTGACACCCATGACAGCCCTGTTGACCTCACATTCAAGGCACTCTAAGTAATGTTGGCAGCTTGAATTTAATACCATCCTACCACCATTACAGTACTTTGGCTGACTGAGTTTTTCTCTCAAAGATTGAAAATCTTACCACTTCACATTATTTCCTACAATCCTACTGCTTCTTTTGCATTTGGTTTCCTTACGGGTTTTGCTTTTTCATTTGCATCACGGGGTTTTATTTCAGAGCAGGTTTTTTGATGCTACCTTGTATTCATATAATTAGATTTTCTGAGGTTTACAGCATCATTTCTGTTTCCATGCCTTTGCACCACATTAATACCACACATCTGCAAAATCTGACTCTTGGTCTCACTTCCAGCCTGCCTAACAGTGTTATTTTGTATTATTTCTTTTATCAGTACATTTAATCTCAATGACTTCTCTTTCCATGTATATTGTATACAAAGTCTTTGTGCAGAGAGACCTTTTATGATTCCTTAGATTGTTCATTTTACCCTTTTAATTTAGTTTGTCTGGATTTTACCTCTGTGCATTTGGGGTTTTCATTCATATGGGTACCTTTCTCTGTTTTCTCTGTTCTACTAGTGGATTAATAATTTTGGGTCTGGTTCATCTTGAATCTTGCATTTACATGGGAAACTGCTCCTCACCCTTGCATGCAGCTCCAGCTTTTGGAGGCTTGTTGAGGAACAATCTTATATTTAGGTACTTTAAGATTTGATAATCACAGGAGCTTGGAACAGTTTAGCAAAATGGTCATCTGTTCCAGACTGAGCAGATACTCTTTTTGGGTAGAAACAGTCCTAGGAAGTTTTTAGTTCTGCACTTGGGTGAAGACAGCTTAGTGCTGATGCATCTGTTCAGCATGGGGCTGAGTGTCACAAAGAGCAGTGAGGCCACATCTATTTTGTTCCTCCTTCTGCCTGGCTTCACTACATTCTATATCTGTTTTCCAGTGCAGCTAGGGAATGCCCGTATGATGAGTATGGTCATCTGTATACAGGCAGCTATGGCACAGTGCCATGATTATTGGTTTTTCTTCAGCTGAAGGATCCTGAATTCATCCCTAATGACAGATTCAATTGCAATTGCCAAGCAATAAAGACTCCCAGTTAGAAAATAAGCCCACGAGGGCACAGGTTCACTTTGACACTGTCAACAAAGTAGTCTGTTCAAAATACTAGAAGAGGTGAGAATGATGCGAAAGGAAGGCAGTGGCATTCCAACCTGCAGGTCCACAACAGCATTCCATGGTGCTGGCAAAGTGATGACAGCAAGGTGAAGGCTGCTTTGTAGGAGGTTTGCACTGAATCACATCCATTTGCAGGTGCCAGCAGACACAGTGTGGGTAAAGAGCACGATGAGCACAATGCTGGCTTGGATGTGTTTTCCTTGGAGATAACACCAGCGGAAGAGGCTCTGATTAATAAGCTGAAAGCAAATGCAAATCTTATTAATGCTTACTTGGAATCCAGTCCACAAGTCAGCATCTCATTAGAAAGAGTGTTACTGTCAGTAAAACACTGCATCAAGGCTGTTAGTGTGTGATAGGGACAAACAGATGGAGCATTAGAGAGAACACAGCTTCTGTGAGCATGAGTAGAAAGGGGCAGATTTGGGAAAGAAGGCATGTAAGACAATCTGTGAGAAGCTTGGCCCCTACCCCAAATTGTGGGAACACCCATCAGCCCTCCACTGCCAGCAGACAGCTGGAAACTCCCTGCAAAGGTGTGTACTTTGTACTTTACTAATAACTGTCCCAGGCATACAAGGACAGCCCGGTGCTTCTGATTGGTAACTGCAGCCTCCAGGAGGAGGAGTGCAGGCAGCCAAAGAACTCTCCCAACCCTCTAATAAGCTCATTAGCATACGTCTTTGCCAAAGATACACATGGAAGCAGTCTACTTCCAGATGCCAGATCTCTGGGTTATTTTACCATTAGGGAAAAAAAAAAAAAAAAGCAAACTGGGAAATCACATCCAAAAACAGATTAAAAGAACATGAGAAGTGGAAGGTCAAGAGTTCAACAGTTGGGTAGCGCCAGAACTGGGACAGTTTACGTAACCTTGCTGTAGCCTCCCTGAGTACATGTAGCAGTTAGTCACAGGAACATGAATCGTTATTTTTGAGAGGTTCCTGACTCATTTGGTGATGTAATGGCCAAAAGGATTAGAGAGAAAAATAGAAATATGCCTCTCCTCACATTCAGGAGGTGGCACTGTGCAAAAATTCAGCCCCACAATGGAAGGAGTATTACTAACTTTCTTCATGCTTCTGCAGTACAGCCTGCCCAGAATATTTATAATTCTTCACAAGTAGCAATTAATCTTCAGGCTGCGCAAGTAAGAAGATATTTTTATCCCCATTTTGTATGTTGGGGGCAGAAACACTATAGTCAAAGTACTCGGATAATCTGGGTATCCTCATGGAGTCAGTTAGTTCTTAGCACCTGCTGACATTTCAGACTTGAAAATTGCTATGTTAGTTCTGTTACACAGTGTGGCTTGGAGACAGTGGCAGGCAAGAAACCGTTTATTTCTATTTTTTTTGGCATTTGGAGGTAGTTCTTTGAAAAGTGAATACTTCTGGGGATCACAAAGCCCTAGGTGGGCCTATTTCCTGCTAATATCTGCAGTTTATCAGTGCATCTACCGTGGTGTTGGTGTCTGAAAGTAAACGAAGAAAGTGGTATTTAAGAATAAACTTGGGTTTTATTCTACTGTAGGAAGCCAGCCTTCCCAAAATTCTTCTGATGCTCAGCAGAGGGCTAATGCTGACAGCAGAAGGAGGACAATGACACAACTTTAAGTATATTATCTGTTCCTCATCTCTACAAAATTATGTGATGTAATATACACACTGCCTCCTATATGTTTGAAAATATAGTGTCCCAAGAAGAGAACTGCTATATTCTTTCACTGGATTATAAATGCAAAAAATTGCTTTTGTCCCCAGTGTTCTTATTCCACAGGTGACGCAGTTTGTCACACACACACAAACACACACACTTTGATTAGAAGGCATGAACTAAGAATTACTTTTATTTAAAAGTTTGACTTTATTATATAGTACTTCTACAAAGGCTAGGGATTGGGGGAGTAGGTTGACACCTCTCCCCATCTTATTGGTCAAGACAACTGTCCATCAGCTGTCCACAGCTCTAAGAACAGGAATGAAAACTTTCTTTGAAAATACAATAACATTGGCTGTGTTTACAGACCAGAGTGTGAGAAAGAACCCAAAACATGAAACTGTGAAACAGAAGAGAAGGCTGAAAAATTCAGGGCAACACACAGGCTGCTCACTGTCATTTAAAAAATATTTTTACAGAAAGTCAGTACCTTTTACCAACTTTCGCAGAGAATATCAAATGTTTATTTGAGTACGTCAAGTAAGAGTAAGAAATTTTTTTTCCTGACTTGAGTAGGATGCAACTTCCAATAAATCTGGAAGTTATGAAAAATGCCTTTAATATTTTATGCTATTTCTGGATTTCCCAAGGTTGTCCCACATCTGGTTTTTCCCCCATGTCCACATGTAGCCACAGAGAGTGCAAACACATCTGGAGCTTATAAGCACAGAAATTTAACTTTTAGAAAATTCGTGATGCCATTTGAAGATGCTTTTCTTACAGTTTAACACCTGCTTTGCTCGTTTTGGAAAACCTCTGCACAGTGTCTGAGGACACCTCTTCCAGTTTTTGTTTCTGGGATATTTTAAGACAGTTAGAAAAGCAGGCTTATATGAATGTCAGTGTTTGAGATTATACCCTCTACAGCAATAAGGAAGGCCTCTTCTGTTTATTCCTTAAAGATATAAGGTGATGACATTTCTTCTGTCTACTTGCTCCCACAAATGATCTACCTAATACACAAATGCCAAAGTACTCTTTTCCTATCCTGGCCAACACCCTTCCTTCAGCTTCTGTGTATTAGTGTGACTACTGCTGATGAGAATGATGAAGAGTTCAGTTCAAACCTTCCCTTCTGCTTCCAGGTTGCTGTTCACACCTCAAAGACGTTGTCCCCAGGGAGGCAGACCTGCTACCTCAGCATTCCCTGGCAGTAATCACCTGTGAGTCAGCAAGACCCATTTAGCACTCCCCAGTTGAAGCACCTCCCGAAAATATAGTGGGATGTTTGAGGCAAATACTGCCAGCCTCCTAAAATACTGTCGGCAAGTTCAGATCCCTTCCCCACCCCACCCCCCACTCTGTAAGTATAATATGCTATACATGACAGGCTGGTAAAATACACACAGCCAAAACCAAAACGAATGGAAGTGTTGCCAAGCTAGCAATGTAAAAAGGGAGGAAGTGTAAGGCAGAAGATAAAATGGTGAAGCATATTAGTGACCTATCAGTCTGTGAGCAGTGTATTGGATTGAGAGAAGAATTTGAGCATGACATTTGTTTATCCTTATGAAAGGTAATCTCAATCATAACATTTGTCATTGAAAAAAAAAGAAAGAAAGAAAAAATAAAGACACTATAACATATAACACTTTGAGGATTATTTAAAATACAAATTCCTTGGGATCTGACTTTTACAAATTATGGCTCAGAAGAATCCAGCAAATAATTCTGATGGTTATTCCTGAGAGTCAGCCTAGTTTTACTAAGAGTGGCTTGACACAACCAGGGAAACTGCACTGATGTCCTGCCCTGTTCTACAAAAGCTGCTTTTACATCTCTTTGCTAATACAGCAATGAGCATGTTTTGCTTCTCAAAATATTACCTTTCATTGAAAACTGTGGATGTTATTTATTCAGCATACATCCATGACAACTGTCACTGGCTTCTTGCCCCCTGACAAGTCCAAAAGACACTTGTGTGTCATTTTGTGACTGCTACCTTGTATTCCCAGATGTTAAATTTTTAATACTAATAAATCCTAACCAGACTCTGTAATTTTCATATTGCTGTGAGAAGCCATGTATCTCAATAGGAAGATACGAGCAGGGAATAAGGAGAGAAGAAAATCTTGACATCACATCATTTAGTACACGTGACTGCAAATTTAAGGTTTTGATGGTATTTCCATGAAAATGATTGATGGAGAAGCAGCATATCAATGGACATTATTTCAAGATTTTAATGAAGAAGTGTTATTAAGTGAGGTTGGAGAAAGGAGAAAACAGTTTGGCCTGAGGAGGAAGGCTACACAGATGAAGGTGAGAGAAAAGAATGCCATGGACTCAAGGTTAAGGTATTTAGAAAAGTTGAGAGAATAAATGGAGAGTATTAAGAACTGTTCCTATGTTTACGTAGGTAAATTTAATTATTCCTTCTGTTTAACTGGGAGAACTGTCAGATTTTCTGGGTGATTCCAGAAGGCAAATATCAATACAGTCCAACCATGGTTGTGAGTACTAAAGAACAAGACTTGTGTGAGGAGGAGCTGCTGTAGGGACATGTGGGCTTGACTCATGCAGAGAGAACACTCCAGCACTCTGCCACTGGTGCTGCAGGAACCGACAGCAGCTTTGTGATCCTGAGGGAAGTACAGGTACCCTAAAGGGGAAACCCAGGGCTTCTTTCTATGCTTCCCATGCAACTGCCAGCACTTGATTCCTGGCTCCACACCTTGCTCCTCTTCAGCTATACTAGCTCAGAATCAGACTTTCAATGACATGCTGCTGAGCCAGTTTGTCTGCCCAGGTTTACAGCAGTTCTGTGGCTGTTGTGTGATATTGTTTTGGTCTCTTTCCATTGATTAGTTGGTTACTTTCTAGTCGGGCTCAAAAAAGAGTGTCAAGTAGCTCTTTGTCCATTTTTTTTTTTCTTTGTGCCATTCTGGTTTTCATTCAGAGCAAGAGCATTCAAATTTCACACAAAGATTCTTTAATTCACACTTTTTTGATTACAAAATCAAGTATATTTCTTTCCTATAGCTTTTGCAGAAAGAATATCTGGTTGTTTGATTAATTTCCAATGAGCTTAAGGTCCCCAAGAAACCTCTATTGACTTCTGGGGAGGTAAGATTATGTATAAACCCATAAAAAAGGCAAACAAGGCATGCAAAAATGCCCCTTTCCCTAGAGCCACGTGTTGGCTTTCTGCTGAGGAGCCTGAAGTATTAAGACACCATTTGCAGTCCTGATGGTCTCCACGCTGGAAGTTCATAAATTTGCTCTGCCCCCACACTGCTCTGGGCTGAAGCTCTGTTCTGCAGGAACTGGTACCTGCTGCCTGCTGCTGGCCCAATGGCTGCAGCCTGAGCTCCTCAAAGTCTACAGGATCAGGATCCCAATCAGTGTTTCTGGAAAGGCAGACCTCTTCACTGAGCTGCAGTTTTCATCCAACAGGAGAAAAATCAAAAGTTGTTTTTTTCAACTGATCTATGCGTTTTCACTCTTGTGTTGATTATACCTTTTACATGGTAAAATAAATGATTTTAAAAATCAATCTGTATAGAAGGATTAGGATGGAAACTAAAAATGAGCTACCGAGGAGTCTGAAAAACTTGTTTCTTTGTACACCTACAATCGGGTTTAAAATGACAAGTGACACAAGTGACATTCTATTTTGGAATTCCCCATCTTCTTCAAATTCTTTATGTGAATTAGTGGAACAAATTCTGTTTGGTCCTGAAATGTAATGATCAAGAGTCACCTACACACAACCTACATACTCACCCAGACAAGAAGTGAAACCCTTTTTGTTCTGAACACTCAGCTGTAGACATCTCGATAAGAAACAAGTTCATATTTGAACTTGTAAAACTGTAATTTTATCAGGAAATCAAATTGTCTAGATGACATAATTCTCTGGTTAAATACCAGCATAATAAAATGATATCCAGGGAGAAAAGGAAGAGAAGTGTAAACCTCATTTATTGAAAACTTGTGTTATAGTTCTCACATATTTCAACATATTTAATTTTCTCTCCCTCTGCATTCGTATTTTGTATGTCTCTCCTATTCTTGTCGAAGCCTAAACTGCAATTTCTTCAGTCCTAAGGCAAAAGAGCTTTCCAAGCCTAGGAGACGAGTGACAGTGAGACGCGCCAATCTGCCAGTGTGGGAGCACCCAAGGTCGCAGACGGGGCGCTGCCGGGGAGAGGACCTGAAGCTGGAGCATGTGGTGCTTTCAGTGGGCGTTGGAGGTGGACGCAACACCTTGAGAAATGCCGGGAGGATTTATGGCGCTGCTGAGAACCTGAGGGGAACAAAGTGTACAGGGAACTTTCCCAATCACCTGCCTGCGGAGCAGGGTGCCCCGTGACTGGAGGACAGGGCACATCTCTGACCGCAGTGCAAGACCGAAGCCCCAGCAAAGGTGATCAGCGGTGCTGCGGGGACAGCAGGAACACGCCTGAAAGACAAACATCGTGGGGTTGGTTGACGCTCCTCCCAACACGGCTGGCCGAATACTCCGCGATTCAATGTGGAAAAAGGAACAAAACCATAACTCTGGAAAACCTCCGCATATTTCATTGCCGCCGTTGCCTTATCACCCACTATTGCCAATTTCAAGAATTACGATAAAAAAATCCTAATAGTAGAGCTAGCCGTCGTCTTTCACAAAGACGCATAATCTAAGATTGTTCTCCCATTCAGTATGTGGAGTCGTTCAGCTCACTCCTCCCTCCTCCTCCCGAGGCGCCCCAGCGGCGCGCGGAGCATCGGAAACCGCTCCGGCGCTGGCAGCTGCGACCCCCGACACGGAGCGACCCCTCCTCTCCTTCCTTCTCCCTCCCCTTCGCCCCCGGCCCCCTTCCCAGCCCGGGTCCGCCTCCGTCACG
>WBMY01011691.1:388600-496888 GCA_013397315.1 Donacobius atricapilla | reverse complement strand
CCCGGGCGCGACCCCTGCGTGCCCGGGGGTGGCCCGTGTCGGGGTCCCCCACCCCCGCGGACGCCGGCCGGGGAGAGGGGAGGGGGCGCAGCACAGGGACGTATTTGTTGTCGCCGAACTGCGAAAAAGGGGAGGGGGGAATAAAATAAAAAAGACCTTCTCTCCCTCTGAAATAAATCGTATAGGATTTGCGCGTCTGTGACAAAGGCCTCTTTCAGGGAAGAAAGAAGGGACGCACAAAATGCCCAAGGGTGGTAGGATGTGAAAAGAGGCTTGTTTCTTGTCTCTCCCCTAGAGCCTCTCTGTTCCTTCCCAGACGAGGCCGCTGATCTAGTGCCAGTTCCTTTTCAGCTACATCTTAGGTTAGGGAGAGATACCAAACGCCACACCACGGGTGCCAGCGTTTTGCTGCGTCTGCAGAGCCACAGTGTACGTGTCGCCCGACCTCCTTAATAATGCTCAGTTTGGCCTCTGCTTCCTCGGGATCTCGCCCGATTTCTTCTCTGTGTGGATTCTGCATGTGCGTGAGCTCTGGGGAGAGGGCTGGCCAGGAAAGGGGGTCACTTTGTGGGAATGAGACTTCAGTACCTTGGTCTGTTCAGGAGTGATGGGGAGGGCAGGGCTGAATAGGTGCTGGAGGAGAAGGTTTGGGCTAAGTGGAAAGCAACCCTCTGCAAGTTGCTCATCAATCACTCTGATATGCTCTGATTCTTAAAATGCTAAATTAACGAGTGACCAGGGCGGACCAGGCTTTTGAAATGCACGCACAAGACTGGGAACGCCTTTGGGACCTTGTAATTTTCCTCCTTGTATACAACCCCCTTAACTCCCACATCCTTCCTTCCACCATCCCTGCAGCTGTAACACTTTTCAGGATCTCCTTCCCACACCCCTTTTTTCTTCTTCCTCTTTNAACAGTTAAATATTTTGACCTTTGTTTTTTTTTTTTTTTTTTTCTTTTTGACTTGATGTCTTTTTAACTAGTGTTCTGGAAGCTGAGAACAGTTGCAGGTGAAGATCTGTTTGTTTATATGCTGGTGGAGGAAGTGTTTTCATTAGGGCTGACTCGTCTGGTCTCCCATGAGGAGGAACAGTAAGCTAAAGGGACACTGTCAACTTGAAATCCAGAGAATGTGCATGATGAATGGAGAGCTGTGTCCAATATTACACCCACCGTTGAGCTCCCTGCTGGAGATCTGTGGTTTTTATAAGCCTGTCTTCTGACTGTGTGGGTTGGTCATGCAGTGAAGGAGTAAAAACACACTTCAAATAAAGTTCTGTTAAGTGAACAAAGGAGTGCAGAAGAGAAATACCAGTGGGAAGGGAGGGAAGGCAACATCTCCGACTTCTCGGTTGCATTCATTGTAACCACTGCTTGACCCAGTGAGAAGCAGGAGGGGCAATAGTTCATTTTTACAGTTGCACATTGATTTTGTATCAGTAAAGCGGAAAGGTTGTTACCTTTGCCCCAGAGACTCAGGAGTTTTCAGCACCTTGATGTACGTGCTCAGAAAACTGGTAGCACTTGATGGATGTCAGTAGGTCAGTGTCGCTTGACAATATAAGAACGATTTTAAGAATGGTGTCTCTTGAGACTAAGACATTGGGTTTCTTCTTGAGCCCTTTTTACCCCATAAAGCTGTATTTTTTGATATAAAAGAGAAAGAAAGATTGCCTAATTAATGCTTTAGAAAATTGTATTTGTTGATTGTAGGCTGCAGATTTGTTGAAATGTTCAGATGCTTCTTAAAGGGTGCCTGTAAGCATCCTTCTTCTCCACCTCCAGCAAATTACAGCCTCATCTGTGTGGCTTGTTTTTGGCAAAAGAAACAATTTTCAATATGAAGTTGTCTGATGGTAGGCCACTGGCTGTGGTGTTTTGTGGTTTATGCTTCAGGTACGTTGTTTCAGAAATTCTGTGTTGTCTGCTGGTGAAAGACATAGTAGCATAAAATACCAGTTAAATAGAAAACTCTGAACAGCCTTTTCTGGAAATTATTTTGATGTTGAGTAAATACATGTCTTCAGTGAGGGACAAATGACTTTGGCATACGGGCATGGAAGTCAGTGTAAGCCAGAAATTAAAGAAGTTATAAAGAAGTTGGTTATTAATCATTTTAACAAATGTCTTTAAAAGTTGGGACCCAGTGATAAATTTCTAATTCATACGAGTAAGAAAAACATTGCTGAGGAACTAGTTATTTTTGACAGGCTACAATAGAGTCCACAATACCTTCATGTGAAATACCTAAACGGTGTCACCTGAAATGCATGAGTGGAGTCTGATATGGTGAGGGCCTTTGTAAGCACTGGCCCCATGGCTTAGCTGAATTAATCTGAATATACTAATCTGGACATGGTATCATCTGCACTGATTTACAATGTAATAAAATTGTGGCTAAAGTGAGTGAAAACTCTCCAGCACACTTGTGATGATTTCACACTGTAATATGGTAGATCTACAATATTGTATGTTTAATTGTCTTAAGGAAAGTTTGGAGCTGTTGGCCATCTTATGCCCAATTACTTTTATTTAACCAGCACCTTCACTTTTCTGTCTTGCTGCATTACTGTGCTTTTACTTCAGGGAGAAAAAGAGTTAGAGGAATGTGTTTTCCCTTCATCCTGCTCTCTGGGGTGCACATTAATATTTGATTCAAACTTGTTCTGTAAAGTTCTGCTTAATTCAGTTTGGGCACTACTTTGAATGTATAATAGTGGTGTTTGTTTGTGTCATGGACAGTGCTTTGTAATTTGCTTTATGGGCAAGTCTGCTGCTGGCAGTGTGTATTGTCAAAGTGACCTTCCTTTCAGAGGGAGAAAACCAGTAACTCCTGGCCCTCTCCCACCCCTGCAGCTCCCACAGAAGTGTCTCCACAAGTCGTTTTGACCCATTACTCCAGAAACAGGACTTGAACCGACCAATCTAGTTCACCCGAGCAGTCTCATTGAAATCCAGCAATTAAGGATTCCTTTGGTGACAAAAGGCCTACAGATCTGTATTGTGCAAGTCAGCCATTTACTTGAGGCAAAACCCACAAAAGGGTTTGCGTGCCTGGCTGTGGAGCACCCTGAGTTGTGATCCCTATAGCTCTCTCTCCCCTGAGCCGGGGATGTAGCTGCGTGCTGTGCCATGCTGACTGCTTTATGCACCTCAGAGCTGCCTTCCCAGCAGAGAGGGAGATGCTGCCAGGGCCACCCAATGCAAAGTCCCCCAGAAGGAGGAGAAATTTCAGGGGTGCATCTGCCTGCCTGCTGCGTGTCTCACTTGGTACCATGGTGGTTAAGGTTAGCTATTAGAGTTTAAAAACCCTAACCTGCTTTTGGTAAGGTAGTAACAATTTATATTAAAAAAAAACCCAAACCAACACACCAAAACCACAAACAAACAAACAACACCCCTCCCCCCCAAAAAAAAAAAAATTAAAAAACAACTCAAACAACAAAAAAACAAAACCACAAAAATCCAACTTTGCATTTCAGTAGATAATAAACATGCAGGTGTAGAAGAATTGGGATTTCTAGCATTTGCATCCTGTCATGGGTTTTGCCCTTAGTGCCTGACTTCCAGACAGAGAAATGACAGGTGCAGATGCAACATGAAAGGCTGAAGCTGTTTCGGTACATCCGAGGAGTGTGTGACACTCCCCAAGGAGCAAGCACGTGGGCCCCGTTAGCGCCGTGCTCTAGGGCAGTCTCCTATTAGCTCAAGCAGGGCTTTGGTTTCGGGCAGGTAATCTGTCTCCTGCTTTGAGAGTGGTCACGTTAAACCTGTCTGTGGGAGGTGTCCTTGAGCCCTGAAACTAAAAACAGGCCTAACCTTACAGGAGTTGCAGCCAAGGAGAGGTACCCTGTTGCTTTCCTTACCACTGGCTGCAGGAAAGCAATCACATTTTGTAGGGCTTTTTTGGAACTTCAGTTCACTTGGAACGGAAACAAAATTGAACAATATCACTACTTCTGCCGGGGGAGGTGAAAAATCATATTACTTCCAGTCAATCAAAACATGATGCCTCATCTTGCTTCTGACTGTTTTAAATGGTAACTTGCTATGAAAGCAAGGATTTCAACTCAAAATACTGCCACCTGTTTGGAGCTAAATAGAACCTTTGACACCTTGACTTTTTACTGGAGTATAAATTCAGAAGCAGGTTTGCAGAGCTTTAAGGTGTGACAGAACTAAATCATCTTACAGAAAATGACTGTTGAATTTCTCCTGACTAGCTCTATTCCTTATATACCATGGATCTGAATGAATGTTTTTCATCTGAAAAAGCTACCAAAAAAGATAGTCTGGCACTATCAACTGATTTGAATTAGATGGTCCAGGTTAAATCTTTTTTTAAGATGGAAGAGGACAGCAAATTAATTTTAAACTTGCCCTTCCTAAAATACAGCTCCTTTTTTTGTATCAAAGACATCCCAGTTTGAATGGATCTACTGATGTTGGTCGTGACAAGGTGCTTTGGGGAGGTTATCCCAAATTTTCCTGCCCAGCTTCTGCTGGTTCAGAGAAGCCTTGCACTTCTGAAAGTTGCCCCATCCATACTCTAATTTTCTAAAGTACCTGTGAGTAATAAGTCCTTCTTGCTTGAGGCAGAAACCTAAATTTTTCAAGCAAGTTCATTGATGTTCATCATACTGAGATGTGGTTTAATGTGATAAACTCTACCAGGCAGCTGCAATGTGAGAATATTTTGATGAGAACGGGGAGGGTGCCCCTTCAGTGCTTATTTGTTTTATTCTATTTTGGTGGATTTTTTTTAGGAGGCAACAATGACTGGAGGCCTTTTCTAGCCTAGGGAAGTTCTTTGTTCCATCCTGCTTTAGGTTCCCTGTGGCTACAACCAGAAAGGAGGGACGTTTAGAAGCGGCTGTGAGTGATGTGTTCAGTGCGTTAAAGTATAAAGGATCCCAGTCAGAGCTCCTCAGAGGAGCCCGAGATACTTTTAATAGTATCAAATCCTGCGCTGTGAGAGCAGTTAGTCTGCTCTCCCCAAAACAAAGGTACTATAGCAAACTAGCCTTGAAGAAAAAGACTGTACCTCACATAGCTCACCTTGCTTCACAGCTCTTGGGGTGGCCTCTGGAAGATCCATCTGCACATCCTCCAAGGTCCCTTGCAGTGGCTCTGGGAGCCCTAAAAGACAGATTAACATCTAAAGCTTTGGTTGTGTGAGGACAATTTAACCTGAAATTGAGACCTTACATTTCAGACCAAATGTACCACCAGTACTGAGACTTCCAAAAATGCTTGGAAAATACTGTTTTATTCACCAAAGTGTTGCTGCTCACAGTGGTGGATTTGGAAGGTGTTTTGAAGCTGAAAGTGATGGTAATGGCACCAGGGCAATGTATGAAGAAGAGGAGAAGTAGCTGGGGTGGAGGGACATTGAACAGACCAAAGGAAGAGCTGGCTGAAGCAGGCAGAGGAAGCTGCCCTTGTGTGCGTGTGTGTGATTGAGGACACTTGCTTTAACAGAAAAGCAGCAGTGTTTGGCACCACTTTAACATGAAAATAACTCTTGTTTGAGTGATTTTGGGAGGAGTAAGGAGGAAACCTCAAATGATTGGCTTGGCTTGCATGAAATATCTTCTCTGTTTAAAATTGTCCTTTTCCTCTTGGCTCTAGTTTTCCTCTGTTAACAGATTTGATCAAAACAGTTCTTGAGCCTTTTTGGTATAGTCCAAGTTGAAAATATTTTTGCCAGATAATCTCAATTATGGCAGGTCTAAATTTGCTATATGAAGCTATACAGAGAAGTTAAACAGGGTGCGAGAATGAAGATTAAGATTAAATGCCCATTCAGGTTTGTGCTTTTTTGTGCATTAGTGTTTTCTAATGACCAGTCTGGTGATTCCTAGCACCCTTTTTCTTTACAACTTCTATTATTTTACTTGTTGGGGGTGGGGAGAGGGTGGGGTTGGGTTGTTTTGCTGGGTTTTAACAAATAAACTTTAACATTGATTTGAAGGCTTTTTATTGTATTAATAAAGACCTTTCAACCTCCCTTGTTTTTGAACAACCTGTGTGTGAAAGAGCACTTTGTGTAACGCTGATCTTTGACTTGCAGCTGTACCACTTACAAAAAAGACAGCTCTGAAGGTTTTCCTGGCATGACTTTGGAATATCATGTATTTCCTATTGTGGCTGCTGATAACAATGCACAGATAGTTGTGTAGGGTTTTTGGTTTTGTTGTTTTTTGTTTTGTTTTGTTTTTTTACAAATATGTTGGGGGGTTTTTCTCCTTTGTACCTGACCTTTAAACCACAGAATTGCTCTGGGGCTTATAGCTGAATGATGCTCTTGCCCAGAATTGTAGGAGAAGGGAATACAGGTGACCTCGTCCCTGATAAGTAACAGCTGTGGTAATTACTCAATACAGCCTTGCCCTGATGAGTCGCAGCTAGAGACAATAAAGATAAGTATGATAAAAGGGAGTGGGTTGGCTGGTGAGGGGGAATCATGAAGGAGGAGGAACTCTGAGGAAGAGGGAACGAAAAGATCATGAAGAAGAAGAAAGATCCTGGGGAACGCGAGAATCACTGCTGAGGTCAGTCTGGGTCAGTGTTAGAGACTATTGTTGGAACCTGCAGTCATAGTCTGGCTAGGTGAAAACCTGCATTCAGAGTCTGCAAACATGCTGTCATAGTTTAGCAGAAAATAACCAGCAGTCAGAGGCTACAAGCGGAACCTGCAATAGGAGCTTGCTGCAGCCAGAGCCAGTAAACAGTTGGAGTCAGGATGGCTGAGCTGTAAAGAGGAATAAACCAGGACCTTTTTCATACTGTGATGAACAAGAAGTCTATGTCTCATCTCATTTCTACCCTCTAACAAGAGGGCTGCTGCAACAAAAAATAATTGAGAAGAATAGTTGTTTGTTTAGTTCAGAAGTTCTCCAAGCCAGAAGCCACCACAGTGGATGATGAAAGTGCTGGGCATATAGCTTCATCCCATACCTGGTCATTTCTTAGGACTTAGCAGCAAAGACTGGCTCGAAGTCCTGTTTGGAAGACAGTGATGATTGTGTCCTTCAGCCAGCTGCTTTCACCCAGGGACAGAGGGGGAGAGCTGGTGTAAGCAAAACACACTCTCACACCCTTAAAAGAAAGGATATTTACTTTTTCTTGGGACTGTTTTTTCTTTGTGGGCACCCTCTCACTAGGCAGGTATGTTATGTTTTTTCCAAGAAAAAAGAGCATCTCTAAGACTTAGTATGAAAACCTCTGTTGTCTGAGTAGGTAATTAGACTGTTTCTTGCCTTAAACTATGTAAATGCTTGTTGTTTGTTCTTGGTGGTGAGGTTAATGGTGTAGGGTGTTTATCATGATGAAATTAATGACTTCTTGCATGTTTTTAGTACTTCCTGTGAGCCGGTCCTCTTGCATGCTGTCACTGTATGCTAATAAATTTTGAATTACAGAGAAGGAGCCTGTATGCAGCAAAATTTTTGTCTAAGGACCAGCAAAAATGCCAGTTTTCTTGCCTTTCTTCCTCCCTGGGAAGTTCCTGAGAACTCCTAAATTTCCTTCTGGGGTTCATCTGTGAGACAGCCAACAGATTATGAAATTTTTGGCTGTGCAGCATTTAAATTGGTGATTTCATCAAGAAATACTCTCAGTTCCATTTCCAAATTAATTGAAAAGGTTTTGCTGATTTCTTTCTCTTCAAGAAGGAATAAAACTATTTAAAACTAATCTTTTGAACAGCATAGTATCTGAGGTTATTCATAATTTTAATTTACTGTCTTCAGCTAAATATGCAGACCTTTCTTTCCAAATATTAAATTCTCCAGGTATCTTTAAATGGTCAGTGATTTTTATATTCATAAGACCTCATACTTTGGACTTGTGAAGAGAAATAGTTGTTGGACTTTATTTTATTTTTATTTTTTTAATATCTCTTCTATTTTATTCAGAAAGGCCGAGGCAAGCCACCTTTAAAAGGAGGAAAAAAGTGTTTAATGAAACCCATTGTATTAGCTGTATCACTGTTGAAAAATTTTGTTAGCCTATCAGCCTACAACTGGCATAAGATCGGTGTGCAGGAGCTGACAAGCTGAAGAGCCAGACTTAACTCTCAGTATAGCAGGCTGTATGCACTCAAAAAAACCCCACACGTAGCATTGGCTTCAGTTTCTTTTGGACACCTTTCTAGGAGTTCATCTTTTGTAGGAAAAGCAGTGAGCCCAAAAATTTGACTGAGAAGAGAGCTACTAAATGTTGTGACCTTGTGGAAGAAACATCCCCTACATTTGAAGGTCGGAAGTGAAGTTTTGTGCACTTGGGGAGGTAGAAGACAAGCACTGACTGTCTTTCTTGCTTAGGGCAGCATTACTGGCATGTCTAAAAACTGCAGAACTCCTTGTCCTAATGTTCAAGTGGGGCTGCCAAAAAGGAACAAATAGGGCTGCAGATAAAAGTGTGCCGGGAAGACTGTGTCCCTTTTCCTCCTCCTCAGTCATGGCAGGCTGGGTGGGGAGAGCATCGCTTTGCACTGTTTGATGACTTGACATTCACAGAAATTTGCTGCTGGTCCTGTAAAAGGTTAAAAAATATTTTCATTTATAGTTTGGAGGTTTTTTTAAACCACTGACCATCAGTGTGATTCAGTGACTTCTTCAAGGGTGAGGTAACCTTGTGTCTGCTCTTGCTTACATTTTCAGTAAATCTTAATTCAAAATCATGAGGTTACATTATTTAGGGTTGGGGGATTTTTTTTCTCCCCGTGCAATAGAGTTAGTAGTTAGCTCTGCTTTATGAAGCTGAGTGTACAGATGTAGGTGTTAAACAAGTCAGCTTAATCTTGCTTTGTGGTCAACTCCTCCATGACTTGTCATGTAGGTTTGTGACTTGCAGAAGGTATCTGTCATCCGGTAGAGCTAGTGTGGCACAGCAGGACTGTGCTGAGAGCAGTTTGGGCCTGCATGGGGACAGCATTGCTTTGGTTTTATTTCCTTGGGTAGAGCAAGACTGGGACCCAAGATATGCCTGCGCAGTGCTATGCCAAGGTGGGCAGAGGAGCTCATATGTGAGATTCAGGGGAGCCCCAGCAGCCCAGAGGGAACGCTGTGCTCTTGTGCCTACACTGCTTCCAGGACCACCGTGATGTGTCCGTGGGTGCTGTAAGAGTGTCTGTGTGGTGTTGTAGAGGCTGTACTTTACTTCTTGACACAAAAAAGAGGGGCCAACAGAGCAGTGACCAGAAAGAGTGAATTAATTAGATGAATGTTCCTTTTCATAGCACCACACTACTCAAACTAGCTTTTTTAAAAGTTGTTACTAAACTTAGTATTTTTTACTTTTTTTTTCTTTTTTTTTTTTTTTTTACATTATCTGCCCAATAAAAGAAGAGTAAATATGTTCCATAGGAGCTTCATCTAGAACAGCCGCCCACAAACTTTAACAGTGACAGAGTGCTATGATAGTATGCAATGGTGCTGTGACAGTATGCAATGTTTATTTTCAATCTACCTTGTTTAAAGAAAGATACATTCAAATTGTATCACGGTAAGAGTTGGAGAGTAATTCTTGATGAGTGTGGTATTACCAAAGTAAACTAGTGCAGAGACCTTGTGGTTCAAGTTTAATTTTGAAGTTTTAATACATATCTATGGATTTCTTAATGCCACTGGACTGTTGTTGATGCTCTCTTCCAAAAGTGAAATGTCACAGAAATATTAAGAAAATGCAGGTGTAAGCAACTCTGCAAGGGGAATAAAATCTGTTTGCCGACAATGTAGGTACCCCGAACTGTGATAAAAATTTCTTCCATAATCAGCAGTATGTTGCCACTGTGAGGTATAATTTCTGAGAAAATATCTTAAAAATGACAGTCAAACCACATCATGTAGATTCACTTTGTGATAGTTGGTATAGGAACTTGCTAAACTTTTTAAATTGTGACAAGTATGTAGCTTTGAACTCTTTCACATCATACTTTAAGAAGGGTATGCAGGACAATGGGGAGAAACTCCTAATGTTGTTTAATGGGGTTTTTTTATGCAATCATATTGAACAAAATTATTTTCTGTAACTGATCTCTCTCTAGAGCCAACAGATTTCTTTTTAGAAGTACTTTTTTATTAGTTTTTTCCATTAAACTCCTTTTTAATAGTTCTAACATATCTGAGGTGAGCTATAGGTTTGAAGGAAATAATCTCCCTGAATGGAATAGGGATAACTATAAAGCTGGGGCCTCATCTAGGCAGGTGTTGAGTATCTCCCAGGACAGACTGAACAAACCCAGTTCTCAATCTCGCCTTTATCTGTCAAGTGCTGCAGCAGCTTTGTGGACATCCACTGGACTCACTCCAGTACGTCAGTCTTTCTTTCCCCAAGACTCCCAAACCAGACCAAGTACTCTAGATGCGGTCTCACAAATGCTGCAGAGAGAAGAATAATTACTTCGCTCCACCTGTCAGCTAATTAAATTGCTTATTTGGTGCCAGATCTTCAGTTGCTGCCAGTTATTTAATTTCTCTTATGCTGGAGCTGGTAGAAACTCTCCCTTACAGGGGAGTACTTGTAGGCTCTGTCACCTCAAAAAGAGCTGGAGCAGTGATGGTTCTTTGCTGAAGTTACACAAAGAAGGTGACCAATCCAGTGTTTGTGTACAGAAGACTGCAAAAGTTTTCGACTTCCCTCTAGTGAATTTTTTTGCACCAGTCCTTCATGCCTCATTATGCAATATAACCTGAAGCAGTGAGGCCACATGTTTTGGTAAAACAGTGAAGAAAATGGGTAGTAAACAGCATATGCAAAGAGATGCATTGTGTGTGTTCCGTTTGTTTTCCTGGCAGTACTTTGGCTATTAGCTAAGTTACCCACTTTAAAGTTCATGTTTGGTAGCAAATATGGGGATTGAAATAAGAGTTGTGCTATCCAGGTGAGCCTCATAGGAGCTGTGGGACAAAAACTTGTGCTTAAAATTTTATACCCAGAAGGTGCTTTCTTCTCCACTAGATTTCTAAAGCTCTGTCATTGTGAGTGGGCTGTTATAGGCGACTGATGCATTACATGTTATTTGCTGTAGTTCGTGTTTTTAAGGTCTAATCTTCCTACATTATTTGATTACCTTTTTCCAAACACACAAAATGAAACTTTCATGATTAGTGGTTTAAGTACTGAAATTAATATTTGCCTGAAAAAACAGGGAACAACCAGAGTACAAGATAAACCCCCAACCATCAGCAAACATCTGCATGTGGGACTTCTCCTGCAGTTGTTGCTGCTTCTAAGAGGTCCAGTGTGAGACATCAGCTGAAGGTGTAGATTTTATACCTGCGTGTACCTGCTTTAATGTGTAATATATTACTGTTTAGTTTAGAAAATTCTGGCTCACAAGTAGCTGTGGCAAGGTAAGTGTCTGAGGTGTTGAGTGCATGCTCTGTGCTGCCTGACTGACTGGTGGTCAGCGCTGAGCTGAGTGCTTGCTGTGCCTGGAGGACCTCCTGGGTATCTGTTCCACCAAAGAAAAAGGAAGCCTTAACTGCCCACTGTAAAAGGAAGTGGTAGAGAGGTTGGAGCTGGGGAAGGTCACCAAGGGAGGGGAAATGTCAGTCTGTGTTTTGTTTTGTTTTGTTTTTTTTTTTAATTTAACCTTTAGTATTTATTTCCACCAGAGAAGTTGTTCAAGGTCTGCCTTCCTATTCTGGCTGATGCTACCACTGTTTTCCTCCTCTGGTTTTTCTTTGGGTGTTTGTACTAGCTCTGTGGCACTGGCTGTGGCTTCCAGAAGCTCTTTTAGTGGTCCCTCTTTTATCTGTTCTGTTCCCATAACCCTGCTTATAGCAATCCTGTCTTCATGTTTGCTTACCTCAGTCTTCTCCACTGCTTGCCTTCCTTGCCTTGCCTGCAAATCCTCTCATCTCCCAACACAAATGAGCTGTTTATCCTTCAGCTAATGGGTGTTCACAATGCTCTGATCATAATGTTGCGGAATTGCTTATATTCACGGTGATTAAAAAATAAAAAGATGGATTACTTTTTTGCCCAGCCCCAGAACATTAGTTGTAATTTTTCACTCAGTACAGTTACCACTGTAGGTTGTTTGCAGCTCAGAGTAAGCAAGAAGCCCCTCCTCGTATGGAAGCAACCCTTGGGTATGCAGCTCATTCAGGTTACTGAGGCATTGTTATTTAGCAGGACTTTGTACAAGAGATTTTTCAAAGTGGAGGCTTACTACTAATCTGATTGCTGTTTTGTGTGGACAAATAGGGATTTTTGCCTGTTCACAGTAATTAATATGCACATGCACTCCCTGACCCCTCAGGGACACAAACATTCCCCAGGTACTATTGGTGGTGCTGCTGAACAGTTCTTACCATGGCTGCTCAGGTGAGGTTTACCAGCTCAGGAGGGTGCATACTTTTATTTATTTGCTTTTATTTAATCAGAAACTAGGGTCACTAGGTCCTGTATTTAAACTTTCATGGGGGAGAGAGAGAGAATTGAAAGCATTCAGAATTTTTGTTCCAGTTTTGACTTAAGTCATATGAAGAGCTCACACACTTTCTGCTGCTTGGTTGCAGCTTGAGTAAAATAGTTCCAATGGGAAAATTTGGGGGGTGTGTTTCAACTCACATTGAATATTTGTTTAAATGGGCTATGCAAGATTAAACTTAGGTTATTGTCAGTGAGATAGAGAAGTCACAAAAACTCCTTTTCTGAACACTGTGATGTGTATTACCTTGATAGAAACTTTGGGACATAAGGCAACAAACAGTGCTGAGTGCAGGAGATTAGTACCTACTCCAGACAATGCCAGCATCTTTAGTCTTCCATAGTAAAATTTGGATGGTGGCAAGACTGGAAGCCAGTGTTACTAATCTCAAATATTTAAATTCTTGAGTGGTTTTGGAGGAGAGGAAGAGGGGGTGGGAGTTTAGAGCTAGAGATATAATATGTTCATTTGGCCACTGAGGTCCAAGGTAGTGTGGTGGCTGTTGCTACTGCTGAAGATCTCAAAGGTGACTGTCTTTTTCTTATGGAATAAATGTGCATGTCCTTGTCAACACCTTCTAATTAAATCTAACACATTCAAATTATGTTGGAGGTCGGCTCCACCACTGTGACTCAGGTATTTTTAGTATTTATACTTTGATTGCTCTGTCTGGAAGACTAGTTGGTAGAGTTGATTTGTAGCTGATCTATGCTATTTTGAAATTGTTGAGGCATAAACTGGCATAGTAGAGACTGATCCTAAAAATGTTCTCAATTTTCTTATGTTAATGTTGGCAGATGTTCCTAAGCAATACACTGACTTCTTTGTATATTGTTTTTAATCTCTTAAAAAAAAAATAACTTAAATAAGGGAAGTCCTCTATAAAAGGAGTGGTAAGAGCTGGAGCGTTGCTCAGTATGAGGCATTTGACACTATTTTCTCTTCTCTGTTCTGCAATAGCTAAAGCATTATCAGTGCCGTCCAAACAGACAAGCCCACTGCCTCCTCGTGCCCTCACCCCTTCCACCCTGGCCAAATCTCAAACCACCCTGAAGATACAGATGCCCTCCAGGATAACTGACCTTGGCTGTCTGTGTGCAATATGAGTATGAACCAAAAATGTCAGAAAATGGTCTTTTCATGTTATAGATGCGAGCTAGATTTTTTTTTCTCATCTTCTCATGACTTTATTCTCTGACAAGCGTGTAGTAGCTTACCACTTGAGGACTGGTGTCTTGGAGTTTGACCTAGAGCACACCATGTATTGACTGCTGTTTTAAGGTGGCTGCTTATTCCCTCTGGTTCTTTGGTGTAGGAATTTCCAATGTCATTTTGTCAAGAACTACTTTTTAGGAATTTAAAAGAGCAATTATCACGTATGCTAAAGAGGCAAAGTAAGGCATACAGTGTATTAATACAAAAGGATAAGGAGGATCTCAAGTAACTTTCTCTGAATCATGATTTTGCAGACTATCTTTGCTGACGTGCTTAAATCTGAGTACACGCCATGTGCTTGGACTAGAAGTGTAGTACGTCCCATTGTCTGTATGTACGGCTAACTGGTTTTGAAAGGTTTTTCCTTTGGGTTTTGGGGGAGTGGGAGAACATGCAGAAGACGACATCCCACCCCTTTTTCTCTCAAAGGGAGAGCGAATTATTAATTAGCAGTGGCTGAGTCCTGAAAAAAAGCAACATAAACCTTCTTTAGTGGTTTTGTTGTGTTTTGGGGGCATTTTTTTCTTTACCTGATGTTCACAAGAAACTGCCAGCCTAATTTTGTTTTTCCTATGAGAGCTCATTTTTGTTGAGTTGCCAGAATTCCTCAAATAAATTTTAAGTTCCTTGTTGGCACCTGTAGTTTGGGTTCCTTTGTTTCAGTTTTTAATACCAGTTCTTTCTTTTTTTTTTTTTTGCCTGTGTACAAATTTGCATTCTTTAAGAGAAATATTTTTCAAGCAGACTAAGAATAATATGAAGTATAAGAAATTCTTTGGATTTACATAATGAATATTTGAAGATTGATGCCACTTTTATGGCTTTCTGAAACTGTACCTTTGGTCTCCTGTATCTGTAGTGTGAAGGACTGCACAGTACAGTTATCCATGTATTGCAAAATTTTAAAAGTATTAAGGAGTGAGGTTTTTAATATAGAAAATAAATAAATGTTGAAAGCATGGATTTTTGTATATTTTGTTTTTTGTAGTCATAAGCTTTAAGCAGTTTGTTCACTTGTCCCTCCAACTTGGAGTCTCTTGGTGTCTCAGTACATTTGATGATTGTGAATGATATTCATGACCAGTGTTTTTCAGAAGAGGCAGGTATGTAGAGGAAACACTGCATTTAACCTTCCTGAAGGGACTCTTGAACTCGGTGCTTGTGGATGTCAAACACCTGGATGCTGCCAAACCATGTCAGCATGTTTGTTTTGCCTGACTAGCCATAGTTCTTCTCTCACCTTTTTAGGGTGGGAGGAGACATGGAGCAAAAGAGGAGGCTCAACCATACTACTGACTAGGAAGTAAAGGAAGGAACAGGAGGATGCTTTAATAAGAAATAGAGCTTTGTTGGCCCAGTGATTATACCTTGATATTTAAATTAAGTGACCCTTGTTTCTAGGAAGTTCAAAGTGTAGCTGCTTGATACCCGAAGTAATGTTTTTTTTTTTTCATTTTTTTCAGTGAGGAATTTTTATCAATAGACTTATTTATCAGGCTTTTATACAGCAAAAGTAACCCAAGCCACTTGAACTCACAATGCTCAATAGAGGACTTGAAAGTCTGATAGCCAGTTTGCCTTCTAGGCATACCTAGCAATCTCGCAGACTTGCTCCACCAGCCCATCATGGCATTTTAGTGACATGGCTGCATCTGTGTCTCAGTAATGTTCCTCCTCAAGTTTGTTGGAAAAATAGTTGACTGGTGTGTAAGCAGAAATAATGCCTTACTGTATTTAAATTCACGTGGGTAGTACCCAGAATGTGTAATTTTCAGTCTCTTCTTCTGAGGAGTAGGGATTTTTAATGTCCCAAAAAAGATGTTTCATTTGTATCCCTTTCATTCTCCAGAATGAAACTGGAGAATGTCTGCTTGATCTCTCTAAGGTCTTGCTGCTTTGATTTCAGTGACAGTTATGGCAACTATTTGATATAAGGAAATTTTGAGGAAGAATTGAGCAGAAAGGGGAACACACAAAGCTTATAGTTCTCTTTGCAGGCTGCGGTTTCTGTGTCTGTGCTTTAGTCTAGAAGTTTTGGCTAGGGCCAGCCCTCTCCTCTGGGAGTATCATGCTCTGACATTTCTTATTTGTTCTGCATTATCAACAGCAACAAAGGTACCAGCCAACATGCTAGTTTTTTTTCCTTTACTTCTTCAGCTTTCACTGGAATTGAGATTATTTTTCTCTAGAGGATGAATTTAAGAAGGAGGGAAAGTAGAGGAAGAAATATATTGCTGTAATATTGGGTGTGGAGAAACTTGGTGTTTCTTGAGACTTCCCGTTAAACATTGAATGGTTTGTCAGTTTTGATAACCATCGCTTACTCTCTTTGTGAGTAAGAATCCTGCATTAGTTCTCATTGAGCAGAGCTGGACAAGTTCTGCCACCTTGGCTTAAACTGATACTGTCTTTTATTAAACTGATACAGTGAAAAGCATTTATCTGCACATGTGTGAGTAAATCTAATAGATTTATTCAAGACTGGACAGAGTTTGGGGTTTTTTTTTGCTTGGTTTGAGTTTGGTTTGGCTTTTTATGTGTTACTGGTCTGGGACTTGCCCTTCTGGCAGATGCTGCTGCCTGGTAGGCATGATGAGATCTGAGCTGGGCACTTATTAGTTACTCGGGATTACATGGGTTGTGTTGGGTGTACCCTCCTGCAGGCTGCCCACTCCTAGGCAGCTTGCTTGGGCTGGGGTGTTGGCCTTGCTCCTGTGAAAAGGATTTAAGGGGGGTGGTGGGTGGGTAGGTGTCTGTCCGTCTGTCCACACTGCTGTCAGCAGAGTACCTGAGCTGGCAGCTTAGTGCAAAGGCATCCTACAATTTTAGGCTGGCTGAGCTGCAGTCACTCAGTGTGGATCCTTACTGTGGAGTCAATGACATCCTGAACCTCCAGAAAGTTTAACAGGCTACTCACATCCAGTACAATGCTTTCCTTTTTTCCTGGTGATCTTCCTCTAAATCGCTATGCAGACATGTCTAGAAGAAAAATATAATGCACATAGTAATTTTTTTTTTATGATCTTCTCAATGTTATATATTTGAGGGGTCTGCTAATAGATGTCCAAAACAGATCATTTCCCAGCTACTTAAGAGTTAGAAGTTTGCAGTTGCAGTAGCTCCGTTGCCTTTTGAAAGGGACTTTCTGTGGTCCTCGTGGAGGAGAGCAGAATGTTTGGAGATGTGTGGCTCCTAAGGTATTGCCAGTACTTCTATACTAATCACCTACTGCTTCTCTAAGGGAAATTGGTTTTCTTAAGTGCAGAAGAATAGCCTTGAGTTGCCGGCTCAGTTGCACATAATTGCCCGGAGCTTTCCAGCTGCTGTTAGAGCATGTACATCAGCAATGTTCAGTAATGGGAGCTAAGTGGGAGGAGTGCCCACCCATAATCTCTGCCAAGTATCTCGCATGGCTTTTAGCAGCGTCTGTATCTAGTACTGACCTAACATGTATGTATTTACATCAGCATTGACTCAGGCTGCATCTTAAACCACAAATTACACAGGCATGTTGAAATAAGGGTGGGCAGATGCCAGCTGAGGTTTTGTGGAACTTGCTTTTTTGAGAGTGACACAAAACTCAGCATGGTAGAAATCCAGGGTACTCAAGGGTCTTAAATCCTTCCAGTCCTAATGGTGCAAGTTAGGATGCAGTGAACACTGATCACTGCTGATTTCCAGAGAGTTCAAGGGAAGAGCATTGCCAACTGCTCTCTCCACCCTTTGGTTATTGGAGAGTTTTTTAATGTCTAGCTGTATTTCATCAGTATATTATCATCAGTATTTGCACAAAAGCACCTATGTTATCTTCGGTGTACTTGGAGAAACAGTGGACCAAAAGGGAGCAGGTCCTGGAAACTTGTCTGTTCCTGCCTGCGTTTCTTGTGCAAGTAAAATGTACTGTCACTTTGTAAAAGCCTTCTTCATCTTTCAAGACTGCTCATGTGCTCCTTTCCTGTTCTCTCTCCTTTTTAATCATCCTGAACAATACCTCTAGCCTCTCTTCATCTGTTTTCCAGCCAAGAAAAGACTTTAAAGCAAGTTGAGCAAGAAGCCATGGATTACAGAGTCTGTTTTGTCTAATCTGGAGGTAATTGAAGACTTTAGGGCTTGGGCTCTTTCTTCTGCAGGTAGCTACATCCCATGAAATCTGTTGATAAATGATGTGTGCCCCTTGTCCTCCGATTGTGGTTAACCCAGCAGTAAAAACAGCATGAAGTTTCCCATTTCTCCCTGAGCTTAAAGAGACTGTGCACCAGCCTGCTGATTAATCACACACACTCATGTGATGAGAACCTCTCAGGGGATGGGAAACATTTGATTTTAACAACCTTAAAATAGTCTCATTTCAAAAAAACATTTCCTTGATATTTTTTTTTTCCTGATGTCAAGGGTGCTTAGGTGCTTGCAGTATCAGTGTTTGTGTGTTATGGTTTGGTTTTTAGTTGCCTGGTATGATCCTGGGCTTTTCAGCTGAGAAGATCCCAGTTTACTTTAGTGCCCTGTAGAGCAGACCAAGGCAGTAGCAGGAGAGATTGTCTCCTGCTAAATCACAGCTTCACCTGTTGCAGGAACTGGGAGGTGCCGTGTGAAAGCAGTGGGGAAGTTTGTAGGAAGAAAAAGGCAAGCACCTGCCAGGCATCTGGGAAAGAGGCTCCACTTAAGCATGCTTTGTTAAGAGAAGTGACTTATTTTGCTGCGTAGCAATCTAATGAACTCTGAGATGACTGGAGAAGTGTCAAGTTAGTGCAACAGCAAAGGAAGTCAATGGACCCATTGCTGTGGGTGTACTGAATAATCAGGCCTTGATTGTCTCAAACTAGGCGCCTAAATAAAGAACTTCAGAGTTTATCTTGTCTTTGTCATCAAGTACCAATAATACTCCTGGTGTCTTAGGATGCTATTAAAAAATGAATGCTTTGTGAGGGAGAATTCATGTGCTGAGCAGTGCAGGGACCCATAAGTGAGCTGGTTGTGTTTTGGGAGCAAGCTGAGAGGATCATTTTTTAAAATGAAAGTAAATGTCAAAAGGAAAAAAAAAATAAACATCCACATTGAATAAGTGCCAGCCATTTTAGGCACTGAAGGGGAGACTCTGCTCTTATGGGAACCTTTCCATATGACCATGTAATTAAGAGCTTCATCACAGTGAAGTCATGGGCAAGCTGGGGGAGGGTAGGCAAATGTGAGCAGCGCAACCAGTAAAAGCTCTGGGAAGTCTGGGATTTGGCTGTATAACTTCATATATAACCTTAATATTTTTTCATATATAACCTTAATATTTTTGTCATGCAACCGTGTGTAATGGTGTTTTAACATGAATCTGCAGTGAGATGGGGGAGAGCGAAAGCTGAGGCGTGGGGCTTTCTGTTGTTCAGATAGGAAGCAGCACACTCAGTAACCAGAGAGGCCTCGCTACGAACTGGTGTTGCAAGTCAGCTCATGTGAACCACATTAATTTGCTGTTGCCTGCAGTGCTTGTGGTGAAGATGACAAACCAGCGAGACACAATGCAGAATGGAAATTTGGTGCTGTTGGGGCAGGAGGCGTTCCCAGGCTCCTCATCTCTCCCTTCCTGTGGGTGGGAGGGTGCTGTACACGTGTGTGTGTATGGGGGTGGGAAATGGTCTGAGCCGCAGGCTGGCTTTCTGAGCACCCCAGTGGGTTAGCGACAGCATGGTTTATACTACTACAAGGATGCCTGGCACCCTGGAAGAGTTTACAAGTGGGACTTCTGTTTTTCTAGTTACCTGGCTCTAGTTTGGGGTGACCAGATAGGTTTTGTTTCATTTTGGTTGGCTGTGGGGTTGGTTTGTTTGTTTGTTTAAACACTAATATTTAGGAATTCAGTCTGTACCATGCTAAGAGCTCTTCAGTCAAAGAATGTGAAGCAGCTCTTTAATGTAGATGTATAAAATCTTACTGTCCTTTACAGGTAATACAAAGCAGAGTCAGAACATAAACAAGCTATCCTGTGTCTGTCAGCACTGTTACTCTGGTTTATTTTAAAGATAATTATACTTGAAAGGTATAGGGGAAATTGAGAATTGACTTTTGGCATTTGTCAACACAATCTTAATTAACCATCAGCACCTCTTTCCATGCATTTCTACAAAGAGCTCAGTCCTATGATCTCACTTCCCTCATCTCATTTGACAGTTAACACTTTCAGGTTAATTTCTCTTAACTTTCTAATATAGTTCATCTTCGGTTTAAAAATAAGAGGTAAAAACTTCTGAAAGCTGTTTGGGCTCCTTGCATGTCAAAGGACAAACTCATCAAGTTGTCCTTTTCTGACTCTCGGCAAGAGACTTCAAGGATATGTATAAATCTCTCTACTGTGGCAGTGGGGTGATAGGATACTGTGAAATGCACTTGTGCTGGTGAATGAGATTATAGGATGAACAGAAGACACTGAGGGATGAAACTACATACAAATTTTACTTGCTAAATGAGGTGCTTGTAAATGAGCCGTTTGTTAAATGTGAAATGAAATTCTTTGTTGTTTTTACTGACAGAGTGGAAGTAGAAGACATTAAAACACTCATTGAACATCTGCTTGTGTCAATCAGAAAAAAATTAGAAGAGAACCAAAAGGTTATGTTTTGTGTTTTTCAAAAATTTCTAGTTTTCAGTGTTAAGATGACTTTTACCTTGAACATGACAGGTTTGACAAACTGTCAGAGATATTGAAAGTTGTTAGGGTTTTCTGCTTTTTCTGGAAGGGGGATTTTTTGGTTGGTTGTTTTGTTACTGCTGCCTTGGTTTTTAGAAGAAGAGAGAGGATTGTTAAAGAGGTCAAGGGTGAGGAGATCTTTTTTGGCAATTGACTTTTATTTGAAGTAAAGGTATTTTTAAAGCCACAAAACAGCATTTTAGTTATATAATCCCGGGTGTGCTTGTATAAGCTACTCGTGAATTATAATAAAGAAAATCCTGAAAAGCCTGTGGTCAGTAGTATTTGGACACTTGATGAAACACCGTAAGGAGTCTAAAGAAAAGATAAAAATGCAATCACATCCTGTGCCCATTAACATTATTGTATGAGTAAAAGCCGGTTCAGTGCCTGCACTGCATGTCCCCAACAAAATGTTGATGACATTTCGAGAGAAGTGGGTAAACATTTATACTGTGCTCTGAGAAAAGGTTACCTGAGAGCCTTTTGATGGAACTTGGATTTGCAATTTCAGTTTTGTTTCTTTGAACACAAAAAATACCCCAAACCAATTCCAGGTCAGTTGTGTCTGTGAAAGGTTTTCTTACTTGGGCTTAAGGGAGCAGATCATAAGTTTTTATATACATATATATATATATAACAGGTGTTGTGTCACTGCTTCTAGACTTAAATATATGACTATTTATTTAAGACAATATTCATAATCTTCAACATACTTGATAGTGAGAGATTTTTCATGCTGCTTGTGGTTGTAACTTTAAGAAAAATCCATTTGTGTTTAATGACACTACTTGCCAGAGTGTATACTTACTGAACTGAAAGGGACATGTATCCTGTGACTGGTTTCCTGTGAACCCCAGAGGGCAAAAGTCTTTTCCACTGTCATTTTGTCTGCTGGTGTAAAATAGAGATTATCTGCTGTCTGCCATTTCCTCTTCTCCCTCCATCTCTCTTTCTTTCTGGGGAGAGGGGGAAATAAATTTTCTGTCTTGTGCAGATGTTAGCGCTGCAGGGAGCCTCTCTCTCTCCAGATTCAGGAAGCATTTCCCAAATGGACTGTACAGTCCTTTGTCTTTTATTTTTTTGTTTGTTTTTATTTAAGATCATTATTGTTTTGTGCTGACAAATTTTACTACATGCCAGTAGTATGTGTTTGTGGAAGAGTAATCATGTTGTGATTCATTTTAGGAGGCACTTGTGTTAAAACAGCATATGAGGGAAAAGATATTCAATTAAAAAAAAAAAATGAAATACAGCTCTAGTGCATTTACCTCAGAGTCCAGGAAAGGTATGCTTTTAAGCAAGTTTACAGTAGTACATATTGTACTGCTGTGTGACCAAAGCATCTGTGTCACAGACTGTGAAAAGATGCTGGATGTCCATGATGTTGAGGGTTTCACTTCTTCAAGAACTGAAATTTTCTACCATCTATTTATTAAGGCTGCTTTCATTCCACCTGTGGAGTGGGATGAAACCCAGACTTCAATCTTGTGTCTTGGTACAATAAAAATCTTGCTTGTAAAACTCCCCTGAAGCCTACGAGAAGGAAACTACATGTCTGTATAATTTTCAAACACTTCTAAGGATCAGAAAGATTTTAAAAAGGGATTTTAATTTACCTTTAAATGCTTTTCCTTGCTCTCTCCCCAATCAAGCCAGCAGTGGTCTGCAATACCAATGTCCTCTTTCCACTCCCAGACAGAGCTGCAGTCTAGGCTAGTTGAAGATCTTGGGGAATGAAACAGAGTGAAAACCGCATTGACTTACTTTGTGTTCAGGAAAAAAGTGGTGTCAGTGGAACATTCAGAAGAGGCACTGCTTGTGCTGTTTAGTTCTTGAAGAAAAAGTGGTATCTATCTACAAAGTGAGAGATCTTTGTGCCAGTCACAAGTCCTGAAATAACCGATACTTGCAAGTTTTAGTTCCACTTCATTCTTTCGGCACATATTTGCAATCAAATTGCATTTCAGTAGTATCTCTCCTGATCTTTAGAGCTCATGGAAAGCTCAAGTAGTAAATGAAAACCTACGTGCTTGTTAATAAAGTGGACAGTAAGGGGATTGTGAACCTTCCATTGAACCTGCTGGAAATCAGTAGTGAGAAAGAAGGTTCTGTTTCTTGTCAACAAAATAAGGTTTAAGTGGATTGGTATTATAGCCTTTGCAAGGAGCAAAGAAATGAAGATCCACTGACAAAAACGTACTAGAAATAGTGTGTTTGCAATATTTCCTTTTCAGTGCTGCTTTCCTCCCCTTCTCAGCGGAGGCTGTTTATTTACATGGAAATAAAACCTGTTTCTCTATTTGAGGTGGACCGATGTTATCTGCCAGAGTACAGCTGCAGCCAGCCCTTTGTTTTGTGGGTTTGTTTCTTTGTTTTGAAAGAAGCAACTCTTGTGGAGTGCTTCTATTCCAAGGTAGAGGAGAAACAGTAGCAGGGTCCAGGTGGGCTGGCTTTTTTGTATTGGGGTGGGGATTTTTTTGATCCTCCAGTGGGCGTTACAGGGAGCTGCTGGGAGCAGAGCTGTCCAGAAGGACTCTGAGGCAGAGTGCACAGGTAGCAGATCACAAACAAGCCTGGGAGTTTGAGCGGGCAGCTGTCAGAAGGTGGGTGAGGTGAGAAAGAGAATTTAGATAGGGTTTTGTTGGTCTTTTGGTTTGGGGAGGGTTTTTTTTTAATAAAGGTGGTGGAAAGGTTCAAGGGTGTAGGTAGTGAAGGTAGAAAATATAGCCAGGACAGAAGAGCATCTACAGAAGGCAGAAATGGTAAAGCTAAAGCAAATAACATAGCCATAATGAAATGAGCAAAAACCCACAGTCCTGTATAATTAATAAGAGTGGGTTGAATCCAAGAAGTCAAATGAAGTTTTTTAAAAAAAAAAAACTAGAAGTGCTTTGTATTCCTTGACCAGGAAGCTGCTTGGTTGTGTTATTATAAAATGTAGGCGTATGCATTTTGGTATTTCAGAAAGTACTTTTGCTCAGAATGTGGCAGGCTGGAACTTTTTTTGTTGAACTTAGGTTATTACTAACGAGTGGCATAATGGTTTTTGCATTATCCCGGTCTAAGCATAAGGCTGGTGAGACTGAGGTAAAGATGCTGAAATATAAAAATGCTTAGTTAAGCTGAGGGCAGAGCAGCTCAGAACAGCAGGCATGGAGGTGGCTGCAGACAGAAGGAAGATACAAGGCCTTGGAGGGGGATTGATCTGGGAAGAGAGGGAAGCAAGAGGCAGGTTAATGTCTTGTTTAATTTGTGAAAGTGTTTGGCAGTTTATTTCTACACATATCTTTCCTTTATCAAGTGCATACATTGTAATTGCAAGTTCATTGGCATTTACGTTTGATTAGAGAGCTAGGAGAGTTGGCAGCAGAAGTCTCAACTGGTAGGAGAAAAGATGAGAATTTTTACTTGGAAAATGCAAATTAAATGTGATACTGAGAGGAAAAGTTGCTGTACAGGGGATTTTTTTGGTGTCTGCCTGGGAGAGTAAAATTCAAAAATAAGAAGGAAGAAGAAAGAGGTGCTTTATTGAAGTGTGATGGAAGAGATTTGGACAGTGAACAAATATTGAAGTTCAGACCCACAAGTCAGATGAGACTTGCTCAAGCTGTTGTAGTTCTGCAAGACAAGTTATTGAAGAGAATGACAGGCAGGTAAAGTGCTTTCTACTGGAGAGTGATGGGAATCTCTGCATGTGGAGCAGGTGACAGTCTCCATTCTCCACCTATCCACAAGACAGCAACTCTCCAGGGAATGGGAGAGAAGCTGGATTTTCTGGCATTGTGTCTTATCGGGGCAGGAAATCTGATTAATAGGAGACTCACCTAGTGTTTCACAAGCTCAGTTTTGTAAACCAATGGATGAGCTATTTGTGGAAAATCAGACCCCACTGCAGAAGGCAGGATCATCTCTTGCATCCATCTGAAGTGGAGAGGAGGCTTTGGCTTCCAAGGAAATTTTCTTGCCACAGTGAATGGTGGAGCTGTTGTGTAAGTCTCACTTTGTGAGGGGGACGAAGTTACCCGAAGCTGTTAAGGTGAAGATCAAGTTCATCTTCCCTGAACCAGAGCTGTGGGCTAGGTGCTATGGCATTGTACGTATTACTTGGGATAGGAAAACATGGCAACCTCTCTGCCTGCTGCTCCATATGTATACATGCCAAAATGTCAAAACAGTCTTGTGTAGTTTTAGCTATCTTGGAGTGGGGGATGTACTGGTGTAGGGTTCTCATATTTGTTCTCAATTGCTTCATGGTCTTTTCCTTTCTTGGATTAACACATGGAGGCATTAGGGCTTTTTGCATTTGGTGGGCATTTTTTGGAAGGCAGCAGAGGGGAAGGGGCAGTGGATAGTGTCAGGGGATGGAAGACAACCAGAGATGGATTTAGCTGTACAAACACCCATCTGTCCTCTTCCAGTAGGAAAGAAGCGTAATGGCAGTAAAATATATTTTCCTTTAATCCACTTCTCTAGGCCTTTATCTCAAGATAAACTGTAAAATTCAAAGTATCAAATAAAGGCATTGCATAAAAGGCAGCTATTGCTGTACCCTGGAGCACAATGTGCAGCACAATAGGAAACTCTTCAGCAAACCTGGAAATCACAGTGAGGAAATAGGACAAATGCTCAAAAATCCTCTTAATTAACTTGCATTATCAGTAACTGCACTGAGTTGGTTTCTCATTTAAAATTTCAATCTAGAGGTCCTTCTGACTGGAGTATTTCATCATTATTGCTGCAATTTAGCTTTTGCAATTGGGACACTTCAAAAGTGATGGCCTTTCCTATCTGAGAAAAAGCTGCTCCAAGTTCTGGCTTTTAAAGCTTAAAACTTATTCTGATATAAAAGAGGAAAGCATAGCTTTGCTATGAATCTTACTATTTTTTTGTTTGAGCAAGTTGGGAGGTTTTCATATTTATTTAGATACTGATGTTTTAAAATTTGCATGCAGTTCTTTGAAATTCCACCTTTTGTTGCTACAAATGTCATTTTTGGTTCAAAATGAAGAATGATGAATACTTTTCCAGGAGTCTGGAGCTCAAGGATTAATGTGGTTGAACTAGTTAAATGTTAAATCTATTCAAAGTAAAACTGCACAGAGACTGCAAATGTTCTTGCATGCAAGTAAATCCTTTTTATATTGAGTTTGGTTTGCTAAAGATGTAAGTGCTCTGCCAGCTTGTTCTGTCCAGATAAGTTATGTATGTTACAGGCACTCTATCTTAGGGTACTGTATTTGCTGTTCCTATTAATGCTGAGCTGAGATTGCAGTTTAATTCTGCTTTTTAAAAATGGGAATCAGCCTTTTTGAATGGAAAAGAAGTTTTTTACCACACAGTGTATTTTATACACAGACTTCATATCTCTGATGGCTAGAAATAAAAGTTTCTCAAGAAAATTATATGAACCATGACAAAAGTTTAAATATTCTCTCATCTCCTGCAAGTAAATCTCTCTTCAGCCTTCATCTGATAAGAGTCCTCAGTGGGCTTTGGTTGAACTTAGTTATATCTGTGAAATGTAAGTATCAAACATCCCAGCACCATAATTTTGTACAAGTAAGCACTGTTGAAACTTGTGCTTATCAAATGACTGAGAAGTGTTAAGTCCTTGATTTAGCATACTGGCTATCCATTCCTTTATGTCTAATTTTAAACAGGAAGATTTTGCAAAAGAGTGGTCAGGATGATGTTTTTATTTCACCTGACTTATACAAACTCACGGATAAAACACTGTGGAAGAGACGCTTTGGAATTCAAAGTTCAAGTACTCACAAGTTGGGGAGTGAAAAGAATTCATGCTGGGACAAGTTTCAATGCCCTGTGTTCTGAGAATAAAAGGTTCCCTTTTTTGCCCAGCTACATTCTTGGAAGTGACTGGGTTGTTTTGGCTGCAGCTCCTCAGAACACTCAGCCTGAACTCAGGGCGCACAACTTCAGCACAAAAGGTCCACAGATGCAAAGGTTGCCTAAGCAATGAAGTGCAATGTATTATGAAGTTATAGGTACCCCCAAAAGAAAATAGCTGCTTTTTTTCCATTAAGATTTGGGATTTTAACTTTGCGTGTCAGAATTCTACTTAATCCATTTCTTCCACGGAAGAGTCATCACACCACCTTTTTTTTTTCCTTCCTCTTTATTAAGCTAAAGGCAGAATCACTACACCTGGGTCATATCTATGGCTCAACAAGTCTAGTAGCTCGTTTTGACTTAATCAGATTGTGTTGCTTTGGGAAATGTTTTAATACCACATGAGACAGAGAGTAGACAATGAATCTTCTTACCTCCTTTGTAATTAGACTGTAATAAAATCTTACTCCTGACATTTAATAGTCCTTCTAACACTGTTGGCAGCAATGCAGCAAAGCTAGGTGCTGTTCCGCATGTAGCAGATACGGAGAAATGGACCTACATTTCTGGCCCACTGATTTCTCCCGGAACTATAGAATAGTTTGGGTTGGAAGGGTTCTTTAATGTCACCTAGTCCAACCCCTGCAATGACATCTTCACCTAGATCATGCTGCTCGGAGTCTGATCCAGTCTGACCATGCAGACTACTAATTTAGAGTAAAACTTATTCCTTGTATTTTAGCTTAATTTCTGTAATGGGTCTTCTTCCTGAGTTTGAGTTCCTTAAGGACCTGCAATATTCAGAGATGCCCACCTTGACTTCAACAGCAACAAAGCTGCCCAGATGGTTCTGCAGATGTTATCAAGCACCATCTCTTCACGCAGACTTATCTATGGGGATGTTAACCTGGGCCTCAGTGTTTCTTTGGGATTGTTGTAGTCCTGAAATTATTTTTCAAAAAAAAAGCTGCAGGGTATATGTGCAGTTGGTGAAGCCTCTGATGGCAAAGATGTTAAGTCTAGTGTTAGTTTTTCAGAGTAGGGACTTGAGGGTAATCTAAAGGCTTAAGATAAGAGTATATCTATGAAATCAGGAGAAGAGAATTCATACAACTTGAGGCTGTTTCTAATTGCTTCTACCTTGTGATACTGAAAAGAAGAGAATGATTTCTCCCACTCCTGCTTGCAAGATCACCAAACTGTAGACCAGCCATCTGCAAGTGGAAATATCTGTAATTTTCTTTGTTTTCCTGACTAATTCTCAATATTATGAGGGCTGTAGAATTACTGTGATTGAATCAAATATAAACCCATCCAAGAAGTAAGCAGAGTGTTTCCGAAAATTATCCTGGTTGGGATATAATAAGTTTTAAATCGGTGCTTTTATATATAAAATCTGTGGCCAAAAACTCAGTAAAACCTTCATTTCCACTTCAAAGAGAAGATTTATTTAGCTTTCAAGTAATCACAAGGCAAACATGGCTGTGGTCTGTAATTTTTCTGGATGTAGTTAAGAAGTATTTTTGGAGGTTTGAGAGCTGTTGATAAAATGACAAACTACTTGCACTTCACAAGCATTTCCCTCACTTTGGAAACTGCAAATGCTCTAGACTGTAGTGATGATAAGTTATGTATTTCATCGGTAAGTATTACATGCTTATGTTAATGTATTTAATCATTAGCATGGTGTATTTGCAGGAATTATTCTCCAGCCTAACTACCATTGTTGCTTTCTGTTTGTCGCTACTTAGGTGCTCAAGAAGTAACTGTGCCTCGGGGGAGCAGACTCGAATGTGGTGACAATCACCTGTCATACTTCTCTTAGCCTTCTTACAGGAAATATAGGCAATTCCTGTAAGAAGTGAGAAGGTTTTTGTCCTCTAAGTGTGCCATGGGGGAAAGAAGACTGTGGGTTTCCCTTTCAGGTTTCATTGTCAGAAATGCCATTGCCTGGCTGCAGCTCTCCAGGACCTGGGTAACAAGGAGCATGCAGAGGTCCTGGAGCTCGCCTCCTTGCAGAGAACCGGGGCACGGGGGGAGAAGCAACCTCAGCTTTAATCGGATGCGTTTGTTATCCATGGAATTCAGAAAGGCACGACAGGAGAGCTACAGTGGGCTGTGTGATTCATCATTTCCATGCCTGTGGCTGTTCCCCCGGCACATCTGTGTGTATCAGGCTGAGGGCACTTCCCAACTGCTGCTGGGATGGCCGGGTGGGTGACACCCCTCCCTCTGAGCTCTCTTTGGCTCCTGCACAGCGAACACAGGCGCTTTTAGACTTTCAGGAAGTCACGGCAGCCCCTCCTGCAGTGAAGTAATCTGCCTTCCCTTCCTTTTTTTTATCTGGTTAGGTTTGCTGCTGCTATGTTTCTGTTTGGTAGCATTTTTCTTAATGTGACTCTGCGAAGCTTCTGAACTGCCACTAATCACAAACAGCTAAAATAGTGGTTGTAAACTTAATCCTTCAACTATACATCTGTTTTCAGGAAAGACACCGTTGTTTTTAATTAAATCCGTCCTTATCTCTGCCACAATTTTTAAAAACCATAGGAAAGTTTTAAATTCTGGGACTATATTAAAATGTAGCAAGTTTGTTACAAAATGGATAAACTTCAGCCGCGTTGCTTGTTTAGAATAAAAATGCTCTGAAGTAATTCTGTCAAATTAGCCTAGTAGAAAAAATAGCACATGGAAAAAGGTAGACCTTTTAACAGAATGTGCATGTATTTGTTTGCAAGAGGCTCGTCTTGCCTCTTTCACATTTTTCTTTCTTCCATCCTTCCTTTGTTGTTTTGTGCCTTTAATTATTTTTGAATTCCTAAGAAGCAGCTGTGTCTGTACTCTCTCTCATAGGGTAGAGACACAGTGATGTCTTGGAGCTCTCTGAAGTGCTGCAGAATAAGCTTTAAGAAGAAATGAGGGAGTATAGGCTTCAGCAGAGATTCCTTTCATCAGGATATTCAGTGTTGCAGCCATCACATGAACAGCAAAATCAGGTCAGAACTGCCAGACTTCCCCTTTCTGAAAGAAAATTTTCTGCAACGCTACCACTTAAAACTATAGAAACAGAAGACTTTTTATAAACAAGCATCATTATGGTTTATAATACAGAAAACAGTGTTACAATAACTATGTTGCCTCAAGCAGCTTACTTCGGAATTTTTCTTCACTCAGTTTTGTAGTATGTGTGGTGCATAAATTAGATTTGTGTTCTGACAGTTCTAATTGTTAGGGATATTCTAGTGATGTGCTTGCTAATGCACTCCTCAGTGCTGTAAGGCTTTTGCCTTGGGCTTAGGTCTTTGATTTTCACCCTGTTAAAATGGGGCGAGTGGTTCTGGCTTGGCTCAGTGGGTGCTGGGGCATGTGGCCAGAGCTACAGAAGAGGTTTCTTGCCGTCTTTGTCCTCTGCAGCAGGTATGACGAGCTGGAATGGAGGAGAAAGCCTGCGGTCCTCTGACGTGACAGCCCTGAGCGAAGCTGAGGTAGCCACGTTAAACAGATGGGTGAATGAGCCCCTGCTGCCTCTCTTCTGTTGGTGGCCTTGAATCTCATAACTTGCAAAGCCAGCTGGGTAGAGGAGCCGGCATTTGTGGTGATGTAGTGTAGTGAGCTTGGACTGGCATACTGGTGCAGAGGGGAAGCTCACCTTGCTACGTGCGAGGTGCAAACTGCTGGTGGAGCTTGGAGTAGCAGGGTGGATTCGGAGATGAAACTCTGTATAGCTGTGAAGGAAAGTGCTTGTGCGACACTGACTAGTTTGTGAACCAGAGAGATGGCTCTCTAGTGTAGAGCCAGATATTGGAGAAAGTTCTCCTCAATCCTTGGCCCAGGTTTTTTGTAAGGCTTTGCTCATCATCCTGGTCTCATCAGTCTGTATTTTTTGGGATTCCTCAGGACTCTCAAATCCTGGGATACAAAATGAAAAGCTTAATTCCAGTAAGTGTTGGCCTCTTTGTCGGGATTCCATCCTTTTATGTAATGATTTACATTAGGACACTGGGCAGCAAGATGGGGAGTACAGCTTTCAGTATTCTTTCCAGTCAGCACCTCTGTGTCAGCATCAGCTTCTTCTGTCCTCCTGTGAATCTCTTCTGACCAAATATGTGTGGCTCTGATAGAAGGGAAACAATGTTTTTCTACCAAACTCAAGTATTTGCTGAAGGTCTGTGCTTTCACTGTATCTGTCACTGGCGCCTGTAAGAAAGCCAGAGTCATTTTGGCTACTGAAGCAATTTGGCAATTTACTGTGTGTTTCAGCAGCACTAATCAGAGCTACATTTGACCAAATTGAAGTTTTGTTCACTTCTTCACCAGTCAATGGAGGTATAATAATGTCTTCTGGGGGGTTGATAAGATTTCACTGCACAGGCCAGAAGGGTTTATCTTAATTGAGTCTGACCTCTTGGAGTTCACTGTTTTGGTTTGCTTTTCTAGTCTTCTCTCTAAGCCTGAGAATGCAACCTTGACCTTCTGCGACCTAAGCTGCAGCTGCTCACATGTGAAATGCCACAACTTGGACATGATGATCCTTGTGGGTCCTCCAATTCAGCATATTCTGTGATTCTGTGCACTTCAGAGACATTTCCTTTGACAAAATGACTCCTAGACTGGCTCATTTTTGTAGGGCATAAGCAATTGTGGTTTTAAATATTAAAAAAAAAAAAAAAGTTGTGTATAGCAGGTTTTTTAGTGAATGGATTTGATTTGTGGTTTTTGGGGGGATAACTGCACTGGAGATTGCCTTTATGTTGTTGACATGTAAATTTTAATTTAGTAGTATGTTTATTAATGCCTCCAGCTATTTTTCTGTTTTATTCTAGAAAATAACACTCCAGCCATTTAATCAAAACCTTTGGGATTTTTATTTTGTTTTTTGTAATTTCAGTTTCCCTTTTTAGTTTAAGTCTCTTCTTTATGACTCTTTAACCTCATTTTTAAAGTACTTTTAAATGGTTGGTTTGGGATCCGAGTTATAATGAGTCAATATAATTTTCTTTCTAAATTTGACCAGTGAAATGAAGAGCAATTCAAAGTTTACTGATAAGCATGTATGGAGCTTTGGATTATTGCTTTCTTTCTCTGTATTCTAATGAGTACAGTTTCGTCCTTTTGGTTGCTTCCAATGGGGAAATTAACTTAGAAGATATTTGCTGTCAATTCATGCATGCAAGAAAAAAAATGCTTGCAAAAAGTTTTTCAAGATAATTTCAGCATGATCTTTATTTAGTATTGCACCCATAAAATGAGTGTAGGGAGCAGTAGCTACTTAAGAGAAATTAGATGTTAAGAGAAAACAAGAAGTGTGGAATAAGTTGGGGGCGTGCACTTGCAGCCCCAACTGGGCTTGGGTTTCTGAAAAGCAACTGCTATATAAATTCTCAGCCCTTTGTCTGGGGTAACTCTGGGCTTTCCTGCAGTTGTGGCACATGATAAAAGTATGCTTGTGGATAGGTAACACTCAATATACGTCTTCTACTAGAAGTTCACAAGCTATTATATAGCATTTGGGACCAGGACATGGGGCTTCTGGCCTAAGGTTCATGAAATCTGAGCTACATAGATTGTCTCCATCTACACAGAAGTTTGTGTTAAACACTTACCTTGTAGTCATCTGCATTTTAGGACAGAGGGTTGCTTTGAAGAAGACCATTGTGTTCTCTCATAGTAAACGATGTGTCCTGATTAATCTGGGTAAGATTGCAGTTGTCTTTGTAGATGTGTTGAGTTCCATTCCAAATGGCCATGGCATTTGAAGGTCCTAGATAAACCTTCATCTATCATGATTTACAACATGCAGATTAAGGATTTAATCATTCACTTGAGCTGCCATTGTTTTCTGGTGATGTGTATGTTTGAGACTACTTTAAAATAACCCAAAAGTAACTGGATACTTGGCTTGGTTTAGCTTTCACTGTTTCACCATGTCAGCAATCTAAAATCAAATCTTAATTTTTTTATTATTTTTAAGTTACTTTTCTCGATATAAACAGATAACACGAATTTAATCCCTTGTTAATGTGTCAAGCTGAAAAGTATCTTGGTGAAAGTATGGAGGAGTCCCAGCTTTGTTGTGGTAAAGAAGCCAAAAACTAAACAACACTTTGCTCTGGAGTGATAAAGCAAGAATGGAAGCAAGAATGAACCTCTTATTTTTTTTTTTTTTTCCTTCCTCAAAATATTCTGATGCCTTGTCAAATGATTGCTAATGAAAGATAATTTTGCTAGTGTATTTTGAAAATATTTTTCAGTTTTATAATTTGGCCAAAATATATGCTTCTTGTGTAATACATGATGCTTGCTCATATGATGAACGTGTGTTTATATGAGCATATCACAGCCAAAAATTAAAGTACCATTAACAACTGCCTCATATGTAATGGCCACCACAAACTAAAGTGCAAGAATCTCCACTTCAACACAAAGAGGAGCTTCTTTACACTGAGGGTGGCAGAGCACTGGAACAGGCTGCCCAGCAAGGTCATGGAGTCTCTCTCTGGAAACCTTCAAAACCCTCCTGGGCACATTCTTGTGTCACCTGCTCTAGGTGACCCTGCCTTGGTAAGGCAGGTGGATTAGATAATCCCCAGAGGCCCCTTCCAACTCTTACTATTCTGTGGTTCTGTATCCACCTGTGGCAATTTGGTGCTCCCCTACTACATGGAGCTTTCCTCACAGCACTTCTTGGTGCAGGGTGGTAAACTGCCAGCCTCAGCTGCAAGCTGAGCCTTGATTGTTTGTCAGCCTATTTTAATAACAAAAAAATCTGGAGATTGATAGGGAACTTGCTGAAGGTAATGGAAACACCCTAATCAGTGGGATTGGAACCAGTCATTGACAGTGCAATTCTTGGCAGAAAGGCCTTTCTGTGAGTACTCTTTCAAAGTACTACTCTAAAAGCAGGGTGCCGTTGGCTGCGTGGAACCATTTTCAGTCCCTTTCATGCATTAGTTTCTCTTTATCATAACTAGTTAGCGGCTCTTTGTGTTTGCTGGTCGCATGGCTGCATGTGCAGTGCTAGTGCTGGCTGCTGAAGAGCAGATTTTGAATGAAGCTTTTGGGTGTGCACCAAGAGCTCAGCTGCAGAAGGGAAGTGCCTTTCCTGTGGAATTTAGATTAAAATTGCCACATGTAACATATCATTCTGCAGTCAAAAAATGTAGATTAGGCTGTAATTCATGAAACAGATATTGAAATTTTAAATATATTTTCTTGATGGATTATATCTTTCTTCCCCAAGCTCAGTGTTGTCTGTTTGTAATAAAGCAACTTCATGAAATTATACATGAGAGAAGAAAGTAGACTATTAGATGTGAGCCTAGGGTTGAAATATTTCTGCATATTATTTCCTGTAAGTTCTCTTTTTGTGTATGGGGCTGTATGTTTGGGGTTTTTTTAAAGTGCGGATGTATCTGTAGATGTCAATCATACTTAAACTGAATAGGCTTTTCAAATATACCTATCACACAATGTGGTTTTGTGTTTAATTAAACATATCTAATCCTACAATTGTTAATCTGTCAAACTACCCTTGGAATCTATAGCCATCTGATCAAGTAAAAGAGCTGGATAAAATCTCATATAAGGTTTTGAGGAAGTTCTAAGAGAAATCTTTACTCCTTATTTTAAATAGTGTTCCAGTACCATGTAAGCTCTTAGTTATTTAGCATTTAAAATGTTTCCTCCCATTTTGGTGGTGAATTGCTGTATCTGTATAATTTTTCTTGGATCATTTCCTGTCCACAAAAGACTTTTATCTTAATACTGAGCCTTTCTAGTAAACACTCAATAGATAGGAAGTTATAGCTTCATAATAGACCACATCTCTGTGGAAATCTGTAAACATCCTTTTACTTTTTTNNNNTTTTTTTTTTTTTTTGAGATTTATTCATTAGTCATTCCTGCTATGCTGCTTGATTTGTGTGAAAGCTTGGCAAGGCAGTGCTTGTCAAATAGGACTTTTCCCTTTGTTGATGCACCAAACTAAAACTGTACAGAGAAGGTGTAGCTTTGAATGTTAAGGTATTTTATGTAGCTTCAAAAGCAAAGTTAATAACCTGATGGGCATCTTTGATGGCCAAAGGAAGAGCTTTGCACAAACACAAAAGTTGCATAATGTCCTGGGAATATTTTTTCTCCATTAGCACTTTGGAAAAGGTTAGTATCAGGAGAGGGATGAGCTGATGACCATAGATTGAATACCACTAGTAGGCAACCTGAAACAGTAATTTTTGTGCTGAGCTAGTGGTCCTGCCTATGAGGTGATCAGACTTTTTACCTGGTTTCACAGCTTGTTCTCTGCACATTGAAGAATAGCAGTGTTAACTGGTTAGGTCTCCGGCTCACCAGTTTTCATGCCTGAGGTTGTTTCCATGGCAGGAGCTCTGTCCTACTCCACATCACAAGCTCCAGGAACCTCAGCATAGCAGTAGGCATGTCCGGAACTGGCAACCCGTGCTGCCCGCTGAACCTGCCACGCCTGGTTCTGGTCTGTCAGGAGAATGCAGCGCCACGAAGGAGGTGCAGGGCTTGTGCTTCCTTCAGCTGCAGCTTCTCTTTGGGTTTGCCCCATTATACATCCCAGTCGAAAGCATATGCTCCATTGAACATCGCTTTTTTTGCATATGGATCAAGACAAATAGAAATTACCTCAGTCGAGATCAACTTCTTCTGTACCTTTTAGCATCATTTCTCATACTTATTGGTTCAAAATTTGACAGTTTTTTCCCAAGAAATTCCTCTCTGGGTGCATACATAATACATAAAGATTTCATCATCTGATTTTCTCTAGTCACTGACTTAATTATAATGGCTCCTAGGAGAGATGCACAAAATATTCTGCCTGAAATCGTTTAAATTAAGACTTTAGGCCTGAGAACCAGGCAAGTCTTGATTTCTAATTTCAGAAACTGCACTGCTGATGTTCGTGCTTTTAATTCCTTTTCTGGTTAATTTCGCAAAGTGATGGTGATGTGATTTTCACTAAGAAACCTCCAAATCATGTCAGTTTCAAGAAGTATTTATTTCCTTTCCCCCAAGATTTCTAATCTCACTTAAGAGCCCATAAATAAGTGACATCGCCTAAGGTAACCTAAGTTGCCTCAGAGGTGGCTGATGTAACTTTTCTGAAGCCCAAAACCACTCTTGAGGCAGCCACCTGAGTCCCCTCATTTCAGCTCAGTGAGTGACTCTTGCTTCTGCGTCTCTCCTTTCTCATGTGAGCCAAGGAGCAAAGGGGTGTGCTGCCTTCGTCCTGACTGAATTGAGGTTGTAAATTCAGCGTGTCTGAGGCCTGGGGAGTACTACTTGCCCTTCACCTGCTAAATTCATCTGATTTTAAAATTATTATTTTAATATCTGTGTGTTATCTAGGAAAACTGACAAGGACATCCATCATCTCAGGTCAGGCTTTACTGTGCTGCTTTACCATAATGCAAACCAAAGGAGGGAAATAACTTCTTCTGTATGCCATAAAAACTAGCTTTACTAGCTTTCTTTGGAGAGTTCTCTCAAATCTGTCTACTTTCATCTCCTTACCTTCCTGTTTCTCTCTCATGCTTGCACCCAGTACAAAATACCTGTATTTCTGCATGTCTGCTCTATATTATTGGACATTTTCGGAAAAAGTGAGTATCCTTTTCACAAAACCTTTTGGACAGCTGGTATAAGGAAGGAAATGACCTGATTTTTGTATTTGAATTACTGACACAGTCTCCAAATAACTTGGATTGCCAAGTCAGGAAGGTCTTTTCAATGAAAGCAATACTTCAGAGACCTAATTCTTTCAAGTAGATAAACCATGCAGAATCACAGCTTTATACTTCTGTCTGACAGATCTGATGTTATTGATGAATAATGAGCTGTGGTGGGTTGATCCTGGCTCGATGCCAGGTACCCACCAAGCTACTCTATCACTCCTCAGCTGGATAGGGGACAAAGAATATAATGAAACACTCATGAGGCACGATAAGGACAGGGTGCAATCACTTGTGATAGCTACTACAACAACCCAAACAGTTAGGGAAAGTTAGTTTAATGTTACCAATGAAATAAGAGTAGTATAACGAGCAATAAAAACTAAATAATAAAATATCTTCCCCTCACCCTTCCTTCTTTCCAGGCTTAACTTGCTTCCAATTTTCTCTACTTTGCCCCAGCGGTGCAAGGGGGATGGAGAATGGGGGCTGCAGTTAGTTCATCTCACACTGGTTTTGCCACTCCTTTCTCCTCAGAGGGAGGACTCCACACTCTTCCCCTGCTCCAGTGTGGGGTGCCTCACACGGGAGACAGTCCTTGCTCCATGAACTTGTCCCAAGTGCATCCTTCCTTGGGACTGCAGTTATTCATGAACCACTCCAGTGTGGGTCCCTTCCAATAGGGTGCAGCCCCTCAGGAACAGGCTGCTCCAGCATGGGTCTCCCACAGGGTCACAGGTCCTGACAGCAAACCTTCCAGGGTGTCACGGCCTCCCTTGGGTTTTCAGCTGCCCTGATGTGGGGCCCTTCAGGGGCCTCAGGTGCATCTCTGCTACACCATGGAGCTCCATGGGCTGCAGGCGGAGAGCCTGGCTCACTGTGGTCTGCACCAGGGGCTGTGGGGGATTAAAGTTCTCTGTAAGGCTGAGTGTTGTGTTGTTTATGTTTATCAAGAATTAGCATTTTTCTCATGTTGTTTGTCTTCCATAATCCAAAAGTACAGCTGCTTGGGTTTGGCTTTTTTTTCCCCCAGATAGTGTTCCATTTTTATTCCTGCATGAATTAACTGCCAAAGACGATTCTGCAGGTCTCCTGTTTCCTAGCTTCATTTGGAGCTAGTAAAAAGGAAGCAAATATAAAGCCAGTCCAGTTTTGCCACTGTTCTTTGTTCTGATATTGACACATAATAATAGATTCTTTCCTTAAAACACACCATTACGATGCCCTTTTTCATATACTCATCTGCTATGAAGTATAGTAAAAGTTTCATAGAGACTTTGAGAGTAGTATCTGATAATCAGAGTAAGTTTAAAAAAAGCCCAAACCAGCAACAAACAAAAGCATCAAAAACTTATTTATAAAAAGATTCCTTGTGTATTTTCCAACTTGAAAATAAATGACTGAAGCTTGTATTACATGAGCCCCTTAATAATTAACATACTTCTGATGAATGTGGAGTTGATTAGTATCCTGTGGTACTTCCTAGGCAAATGCTGGACACAGAGATGTTACAGGTCTTGTTTCTACCTGAACATAATACGTCATCACGTAATTTAGTAGAACTGGTAGTGAGCATGTTTTTTCATGTGCCTATGTTAACTGATAAGTTGAAGCTGCCATTGGTATGTTTGGTCCTGTGAAGTCCAACTGGCGTGTTGAAGTAGTAATATTCTGAGTAATACTGCCTCGTGGTTAAAGGTGCTTCTTCCTGTGTGGTAGCATTTGCTGTAACTGTTCTGTCCTCAAGTAAAAGACTGGTCTCTGAGGTGTCGCTCTGTCACCCCTTCCGAGCAGTAGCCTGTCTCCTTCCCCCACAATATTGCTTGTGCAGAATTGCCTCTTGGCTACCCACTGGCCTCATTGTAGCGCTGTTTCAGATGTAGGCGTGTGATTTCCCAGTTGCAGATTGCTTCCTGAAGTCCTGAAGCGGAGTTGTAATGTCCACAGTGCAAACCGTGTGCAGATGTTCTGCTGCGATCACTGGTGCTCACTACACCAAAGAAAGTGAGAAGGCGTCAGAGCTCGCTTCTGTAGAGCTGCCATGCTGCGCATCCTGCGCTGCTGACCGGTGAGCAAGTCACGGCTGCTGCGTGTTGTGCTGGACGTGGGAGTGCGTAGAGGTGAAGAGGAAGCACTGGAATGAAAGCTCTGATCTCATGGCACATGGTCAATATCTGAATTAATTATATATCTGTCTTCTTCTGGAGTGACTGCAGAGCAAGAGATGATGAAAATGAGAGCAGTTTCCTACTTTCCTTCTAGAAAATAAATTTAATTGCTGGCGAGAATGAGGTGACTTCAGACAGGGCTGTCTGAAGACATCTGCAGGTAGGAGTTAATACTGCCTACTGATTTTTCAACTGTAAAAGGAAAGTGGTGAATAAATAATAAAGATTATCTGTTTCTGTGGACCAGTTCTCACTAGTAAGTATGAAGGGAGGTAGCTGCTATTAACCTCCTGTGTAGGATCTTATAACTGATGGTGCAATAACAGTAGCGATCTTGAGAGTCATGTGGCCTTAAGGAAAAAGGAGTAATTGCTTCATATCTCTGGCTTTCCTTCTTTACAGTTGTGCTTTTCATGGTGCTGTTCAAGAATCTCGTGCTCAGGTGTGAAGGGGATAGTTTGCTGTGGAGTATCCTGCATCACTATCCTGTCCTTGAGATCTGCATGGCAAGGCTTGCCAGCTTGGGCAGTGGTAGGGAGGCATACAATGTGTGATTAATCTGAGAGCTAATTAGGTTCTTACCCTGACTGTACTAATGTGTGTCTCGTGGGATGTTCAGATGGGCGTTTAAGATTTCATTCTTCTCCAACTACCTCTCCCCATCCAGCCTTTCTAAGAAATAAGGATATGCATGATTTTAATCTCTTAACTGTTTCTGGGGCACCCAAAGTTGTAACAAAGTGACTTGTCCTTTTTGCGACTATTTGAGGAAAGTGCCTGGAAAAATCCAGCCTCATTCAAATGCCAAGTTGTATGCCTGGGATAACTTATCACTTTTAAAAATAGCAATTGTCATTTAGAAAGCCTACTTCTTTTAGAATCATTTTGTATAATGTTCTACTCCTTATTTGCATACACCTTGAAGTGCATTGTAGACTGAGTATACTTGGCTAGCTTGAAGTTGAGTCCTACTTTTTATGTGGGATTTTATTAGGAGATACTCATAATTTTTCCATTTGAAGTTTTGAAGAAGCATTAGACTAGCAATTTTAAATTTTGCAAGAGCTGTTTCTCCAGAATATATAGAATGAATAGTTTTGAGCTTGTTGTGTTTTTAATACTGCGCATTTAATTCTGAAGCCTTGAGTTTTTATTATCTCATGTACAGATGAGGAAAAGGACATGTATGAAACCCTTAATTATTTGCCCTTTTCCAGTCTTGTTTTTGAGAGTTGCACCAGTAGATTCTTTGGGTATTCAATGGAGTATTTTTCTTTTTGAGACACTTTTCTGTTAGGAACAATAAGATGTTTAGGTGCATCCAGGGGTATTTTGGTGTCAATACAAATCTCCCATGAAACAGCACTGCAGTAAAGATTTTGAAACTGGACAGTCTTTTCTGTCATGGGACATCTGGCCCAACTTACTTAATGACAGGTAAGAGAGCATTCTCTTGCTGAAGTTGCTCGTGTCTGTGGTGAGCCCTGGGTTATTCTCCATCTTTCTCTGCTATGAACACACTGCTGGGGAAATTGGCAGTAGGCATCTCAGGTAGCATGTAGCCTCTGGAGGGGACTGAATTTTGTTACTCACTGCTCCCTTTTTCTCCTGGAGAAATGTTAGTTTGTCAAGGCCTTAACACTTGCCAGGAGGGAAACTTAACTTTTTTCTTTCTCAGAAAGTTCACTGGTACCTGCAGTTCCAGTCTGGCACCTAAATTCCCTACCCTAATTTTAGGGTGGGGGTTGTTTAATGAGTTGCCGTCTGCACCTGTTGCAGAAGCCTATTAAAGTACAACCTGACTGCTTTGTATGCTCTACTGACCGTGGTGAAGCCAGAGGATGTTCTTTTTGAGTGCATTGAGGAACATGGAGAGTGTCCACAGAGACAAATAAATGCATCCACTGACCTTGCTGCTACATTGCTGTTACCAAGTTGTCTTCCTCTCCCAAGCACACATGACTAATCACAGCTACAGCTACAGAGAGCTGCAAGGAGATAAGCTTAAAGGGAAAGAGAAATCAGACTGACACAGATGTTTCACAATCTGAGAGTTGTGTAGTCACCCATGTAAATCAGGTTACAGTTAAAGAAAGCATGTGTTTTACATCTAGTGGCTGTTTGCAGTTGTGTTTAGCTGTTTGGGTGGGTGTTTCTAATGCAGATTGCATTCAGAAATATCACTACAAAATATTTTAAGTCCTTCATGCTCAGTTGCTTGTACATACGATGGACTTTCTCTCACTCTAAATAAGAAGCATGTTCTAGTTATTTTGCCACATTCTTTTCCATGGAAGTAAAAGCAAAAAGTTGAAGGAACAGGTGATTAAGCAAAATGTTGTCGGCTACCTTGTTAAAGTTGTAAAGCTAAAGTCAGGGTGATCCCTAAAGATTTATATTTATATTGAATAGAATGTAGAAGCCAGTTTCCTAAATACTATTTTGGGGATTTTTCCCTCAATCTTTTAACAACAGTCACCACAATCATCTTCACAGCTGAGAAAGCTACTAACCATCTTTTTGAGTGAAAGGGGATGAAAGAGAAGAGTGCACAAGTTAAAGGAATGCAACAAGATTGTTGGACTGCTTTTTACTACCCCAGTGTGAAGTTCTTCCTAGCTGTTGCCCAGAAGCCTGGAGAACAGAACAGAAAGTGAAACCAGGGTCTGCCTCCATAACAGCATAGGCTTCCTCTCAAACCCTTGTGCAGTCACCTGCCTCTGCTGAGAAATAAGGTGAGAAGCCACCCCTGGCACTGGTCACTCATGTTTGCACAGGGGACTTGCAGCTGACACAGTCTGCATCAGCATTCACCCCATACCTCTGGTGGCTCTAGTCCAGAGGGATTTGCCAGATGATTCCTCTTTAGAAATCACTTGCCCTTCTGAAGAAGTGAGTCGTGGCTTCATAGCAGGAATAAGTACTTAACTGGAAGAAAAGGGTGGCATGAAGCAGATGATGCTTTATCTTCAGACACAAGCCTGGGGGCTCTGTCTCCTCAAATTGCCTGACCAGAGTCTGGGTGAGGTTCTGCCTTATGACTGTTCAGGGCGTGTGCTCACAGATATCCGAAGACACAGCTGTTGGAGTTTTGCCTACAAGGTGTGCAGCGATGGAGGAGCTCTGTAGAACGTCCCCCCATCTCCCAAAGCAGAGACTCATTTTGGTATTTCCAGAACTTGAACTATGTACATTTCTGACCTTCTGGTTTTCAGACCTGCTGCTACCCTGCCCTGCTCTCCACCAGGAGGGCATTGTGCAGATTGACCAGTGCCAAGCTGCTTGTGTCAGTGTGAGAGGGAGGAGTGTTGGTGGGGGATTTTTTTGCAGGGATAATGTTTTCCCCCACCCACTCGTTACCTTCTTCACTGAAAATTTCCTCCAGTAACTGGGCAGCAACTGGCATTGAGGTACACTGAAATTATATTTCTTTCACCTTCTGTAATGAACTTCCTTCCGCCACTATTAGGCAGAAGGAAGTAGGTTTTTGCACCACACCACTTTCTCCACAGTTTAGGATTTCTTCTGAGGTTGCTGCACAGGGATGAATGTTTGATCTGCTATCAACCTGCCTCCCACAGTGTGAGGTTTTGTAACTAGACGAAGATGGTGCTTTGCATACTTTTTTCCTAAGCACCCTCCAGCAAAATGAGTCTCTGCCCTCTGAAGGGAACTCTCAGGTGGGCATAAGAGGCTGAGTCTGGGCTACCTGTCTGCAGTCCCTACTGAAAGCTTTGAGACTTGCCCCAGGGGTGTGTGCATGGGGCCACAGATTCTGCTTTCATCTCATACATCAGCCATGCTCGGAGCAGTGGTGCTGATTGGCAAGGGGTATTCCCCAGCTGGGTGTGGACCTGCTAGGGTTGCTCTGGCTTCAGAGCTGGAGAGCAGCTCCCTGGCAGAGAGCAAATGAAGGGGGTCATCTGGAGAAGCACCTGGGTTCACTTTTCTAATATATTCCAGGGTTTGCTTATGTTCAGAGTTTTGAGCTCTTTCTCTTTCAGGTGTTTGCTTTGCCTTTGGATTCAGGCCACTGTGGTAGTGTAAAGTTTAAATGAAAGGTTCCAGTTCTTATCTGAGGTGTTTCAAACAAAAAGGTTAAATGGTTTATTTGTCCCTTGTATCTTTCCAAAGTCCTGCAATATATTTTCACTAAGGTGCTGTACCTTATGTTAGGGGAGAATACTTGTGATTTTGTGCATGCAACATTTGGGGTGGATTCTGCTGCTCCCTAAAAAAACCCTTACATTTTACTGACAGTAGGAAGCAATTGTACATGCTTTATGTTTTTTTCAATATCTGAAGGAGCGTGCTTCTGAAGAAATGAATTTTCCCATTCAATGGGAATTTTCCCATTGAAAATTAGAAAAATGAGAAGAACAATGCGAAGCTTCCACACTGGGAGTCCTTAATGGTGTTGATCCTTTTGATGTAAAGCATCCCACTTTACCCTTGTGAAGGTCCTACTCCATAAAATCCCCATTGTTGAGAGTGGTGAGTTCTGGATGCAGAATGATGACAAAAAGGACATTTCTTCTCTATGGCTAAGCCTTTGAAATTGTTGGCCCAGAGAGCTTATCATTAGAAGTTCTATAGGACAGAGGATGTAAAAACCTGCAAGAGGGGGAAAGCCACGCATAGCTGATGACTGTTTGTATCATGTAGACACCTAACGGCTTCACAGAAGCAAAAAACATCCAGGAGCACTGAAGGTTTGGCTGAAAGTGGGCATGGCACTCTGACATTCCAGCGATTTAGTATCTGTGATTTAACTTCCTCAACTCACCCAAGTCTAAAGTACAGAGTTACAGCTTTCTAATGCAACATGGAAAATCAGCTTTTGAGATTAAAAAAAAAAATAAAAGCTATCTTTTTTTTTTCTTGCTAGTATTACAGTAATATGTGTTTAATAAAAAATTTGCATCTGCTAGAGGCAAAAATAGAACTTGTACAAGTTTATTTGTGAAGTCCCTTTACTGGCAAAGGGCTAGTAACATAAATTCAGTCTGAAGAGGCTAATATTCCAGTTTGCCCAGAAATCTTGATCTTTTAAATCCAAAGCTTCAAGCAAGGTTTTGCTATGTGTTGGATATAAGGATAAGTACAGGAGACCTGATAGGACTGTCTGTGCAAGATGTGTCAGCTGGAGCTTTGCTGTATTCATCTTCAGTGCCAAGCAACTCCAATTCCTCTTTGGTCAAACAAACTTTTTATTCATTGAGGTGCAGTTGTTTGCCAGAGTTATTTGCAGTCATGTGTCAGAGGGGGTACAATTAATACATTGTAAAAAAAATTATTTTTTTTTTTTAAATAGTGTATGCTGTGGAGATTTAATAGAGCCCTGCTGGCAATGCTCTGAGGACCGGTGCAGGGTAACGATTTGCCAGATCATAGCTGAGCACTTGAAATTTTTCAACCAGCAGGAAGGAAAAAGTGTGTGAGAGAGCCCATGGGAACTGTATTTTGGTTCAGCAGCGTCCGCTAACATTGTCAAACTGCCTGTCTCAAACTGTTAAGGCTGATAAACTGCCAGTAATTATCATTTAGAAAATTAACGGCTGCCAAAACCATCACACGCATCACATGTGTTGGTTGGACTGGTTTGAAATTACTTCACTTAAAAAAAAAAAGGAAAAAAGAAAAATTCTCGAGCCTGCATCTGCTCCAAGAATAGTGTTGAGTTTTGACATATGACAGTTGGTGCTGGCAGAAGTTATTTTTGTTGTTCGGAGTAGGCTTGGGGGATACTTTCTTGGAGTGCGTCACTACTGCTATTTACTGTCTGGGTAACAAGACAATTGAGACCTCTGAATATTTGCAGCAAATCTAAATAAATAACTGAAGTGTGTGGGATTTCCTTTTCCTTCACTTCTCTTTTCTTCCTTGCCTGTGACTCTGGACAGACAGAATTAAAAATAATGGTTGCCAGAAGGAAAACTTTCTTATTTTGCAGTTGATTTCCAGCCACTGCAAAGAAACTGAATCATCATGGAAGGGCTGAGCAGGGCAGAGCAGAAGCTTAAAAGCAGCTTTGGCTGCACACCACCATCACTTCATGTCCTCACAATCCTCCCAAACAGCTCATATATAAAAAACATGGCTTGAGGCAGAGCAAATGTCATTAATTTCCTCCCAAAGGAAGCTGAGTGCCACCATTACCAAGAGCTAGGGATAATATGAACACAACCATATCACACAGATATTGCTGTGAAGGAAGATGAGGGTGGTGAAATGACCTTGTAGAAGCTTGCACGATATTTTTCACACAGAGGTTTGTGATTTGGCCAGTCATCATTTAGTAAGTTGGTGCAAAGTGTCTGAATCAGTGATCTGTAAGTCTGAAGGACTCAGAGTTGTCGGTACAATAAAATATCACATTTTAGCTTACATTTTAGTGTGTGTATCTTTCTACTTCTATTGAGTGTACAAGCGTATAAAAACTTGTGTGTGCTCTCTGCTTTTCCCTCCAGGCTGTGGTTCAAGGCAGGACTTCTGGGGTGACACAGCCAACCTCTGAAGTTCCTGCTCACACGTGCTCTCCTGTGCTACTCCACCTATCACTGTTTCATGATTTAAACCAAAACATTTTTGAGTGACATTAAACCCCCGTGTCTCAAAGATTCAGTGACCAGTGCAGTGTAACCAATGGGAAAATCAGTTGAGCTGAGGTAAATAGAGAATTGCAGCAGAGCAGCCTCTGCATCCAAGGGATAGGGACAGCTCAGGGTTTATCTTCATCAGCATTTCTGATTTGTTTTGGAAGTACACCTTTTCAATAAGTGATGTCATATATCAGCTTAATCGAACACTCTGTGAATTACAGAAGGAGAAATTTCTCTTTTCTCTTTCTGGTACTGTGAAGCAAGTACTCAGAGAGTACCGAATGGAAATTAAAGGAAAACGTATTGCATTTCATTATTTCATCTATGTGAACACTTTACTGTGCCTAATTCTGTTAATCTAAAATTATAAACAAACTTAGCCTGATATAATCTAATTTTCATTATAGACACCAAATGCTATTATGTTGGGCAACAAATTGGCTTAAGATAATTCTGTCTTTACAAAATAAGATTGTAATCAACAGATATATAGCTTAATAAAGTCTCATGATATATGTACACCCTATAGCTTTTAGAGCTTTATTTTCAGTTCAGAGTTCCCATTAGTCTAATTTAAGATCCTTGGTACAATCATTTAATTTAAGATACGCCTTTTTATAAACCAACAAAGAGTGCCAGCATGATATACTGAAAGGGAGCAGTGTGAGGGAACCATCTATGAGATGTTTTATTGCAGAGTTGTTGATGCATGAGACTTAGTGACAGAAGAACACAGTGAGAGCCGGTGCTCTCTCTAAAGTTTTCTCTCTAAAGGGTGGGGGACAGTGAGGATATGTAGGGTCCCAACTGGGAAAAGTGAGGTTATTTTAGTCTGAAATAATACTTTTGCCAAAATATAAAAACTTTCTGCAGGATAAAAAATACCTTTTTCATTATTTTCTTCTTTTCTAAGTTAGTCTAAATTGTAATCTCTGAACACCATGGTCTAGTTTATTGGCCAGATAGCTCTGATCTTGAGATATAAAAGCCCAACAACAGAGCCCTTACTGACAGGGATATAGAAATCAATTGCATCTTATTTATGTAAGCACTTAAAAGAAATTAGGGGTTTGTCTGCATCTGCATGTTTTTAGTTTCTGATTTATTCATCTACTGTTTTTAAATACTTTAAAAACAGCAAATCTGCTCCATTTTGCTTTTTTTTTCCAAACAGGTTTTTGTTTTTATAGAATCATAGAATGGTTTGGGTTGGAAGGGACCTTAAAGACCATTTAGTCCCAACCGCCCTGTCAAGGGCAGGAACACCTTCCACAAGACCAGATTGCTCAGAGTCGCATCCAACCTGACCTTCAACAGTTCCTGGGATGTGGCATCCACAGCTTCTCTGGGCAACTTATCCCACTGCCTCACCACCTCTGAGTAAAGAATTTCTTCCTTATATCTCATTTAAACCTACTTTCAGTTTAAAGCCATTCCCCCATGTCTTATCACTACATCCCTTTGTATGAAGTCCCTCTCCAGGTCTCTTGCAGCCCCCTTTTGGTACTGGGAGGTGCTATAAGGTCTCCCTGGAGCCTTCTCCAGGCTGAACAACCCCAGCTTTCTCAGCCCACATACATAGGAGAGGTGCTCCAGCCATCTGATCCCTTCATTATCTTCTCTGGACTCACTCCAAAAGGTCTTCATCCTTCCAATGACTGGGGCCCCAGAGCTGGATGCAGCATTCCAGGAGGGGTCTCAAAAGAGCAAGAGCAGAGGGGCAGAAACTCCTCCCTGGCCACACTGCTTTGGGTGCAGCTCAGGACACAGTTGGCTTTTTGGGCTTTGAGCACACAGTGCCAGGTCGTGTTGAGCTTCTCATCCACCAACATCCTCAGGTCCTTCTCCTCAGGACTGCTCTTGATCCATTTTCCATCAGACCTGTATTTGTGTTTGGGATTGCCCTGACCCTGATTGCACTTGGCCTTGTAGAATGTCATGAGGTTTGCACAGTCCCACCTCTCAAACCTCCTAAGGTTCCTCTGGATGACACTGCTTCCCTCCAGCATGTCGACTGCACCACACAGCCTGGTGTCAGCAAACTTGCTGAGGGTGCAGCCATGTGCCTGCAGTTTGCTCAGCTTCTTGTCTGAGCAAACTGGCAGAAATAATTAATTAAGCTTGCATAGTAAGCAGACTGTGGATCTGGGTCATTTGTAACAAATAGGTGAGACTTCACACAATGATTTTGCTAACGTGATGAGGTGTGTATACAGGAATGTGAATTTCTGGCTGGCTGGGTGTGTCTGATCAGAATTAAAGTATGTATAACTGTATTTCAGAAGGTGTATGAAATGTGAGGACATGTACATATTGCTCTGGTTTTGGATTTTCTGAAGGGCTGGCTGGGGAGAGACAGTGTTCTCTTCCTCTGCCTTATCCCTGTGATCTTTCAAGGATCTATAATCTTTCTTAGGTATACTTGGATTAATGTAGCCTAAGAGCCTGTAATTAAACATGCAAGGCTTGAGGAGCCCGGGAAAGAGCAGTCCTCCTTGATCCCCTGTGTCCATGAGCAAGGACAGGCGGAGCTGGGCACTGCAGCACAGGCAGCTCTCTCACTGCCACTGTACGGCTGAGGGGGCTGGGGAAGGGTGCTGTGACTGCACTGCACTCAGGCCATCAGTCCCCTTTTGTGCCACAGCACAGGGAGACCTTATCTCCAGTATAACTGGAGCCAACAGGGTGTATGTCAGAGAGTAGCTTCCCTTTCCCCGTGCCCCCCTTCACCCATGCTTCTAGAGTAAAGAGAGGGTTTCTCTGGCTAAAAAGCTGCGTTTCACGAGGACAGGAACCAAGAGACAGTCCATTTCTATGGCGAGTTGCTATAAATAGCTTGCTCTGTTAACATAAATTCTTTCTGTGAATCCTACAAACAGGGTTTTATTCCAAGCCTACAAAATGCTTTGTATGCCCTTGTTACTTTGTACGTGCTGATGCTGCTGCTTCCCCCCACTAAATGAGAGGCAAGTCTGATACTTGCAGGGCAACAATGTTCTGTTGATGGAGTCAAGGAGTTAGCCTTCCTAAACAGGCTTGTTAGAGTGTTAATTTTTTACATCACTGATACCAAAAGGACCACTGGACATTTTTAAGGCAAGTAGGGCAGGTCTTGCTGAAGTCCACGCACATCGGTTTTTAAACCTTCAACTAGCTGCAATGTTTTCTGCTGCTCTGCTCTTCACCAATGCTCGCAGTGTGTCTGGGTCAGAAGCTGTAGCTGCTGCAAGCCTTGAGAGCTTTGCAGGGCTTTTAGGAAGCTTGTAATTGCTCCACTGTGAATCCTAGAGTGAGAAAGAACTTGCCCAGGAGGAAAATGTCTTCTCTTACTGCTCATGCAATGAAAACTCTATGGACATTAATGATCCCAGCTGTATGATATGCATCTGTCACTCTGCAGCTTTTTATTTTCTTCCTTTTACATAGTCCTGGTACTGGAAGCCCTCTCTATGGGAGAAGATTTTCAATTTCCATTTAAATCCATTTCTGCATTTGACTATCTGATGCTCAGTCCATGTCCCTTCCCCCTGTTCACATGAAATGGAAGCCAATGAGCTGTTGAAATTTTCAGAGTTGAAAGGTGTGACCCAGAGATGTTTGTCCAGAAAAGTGAAATGCTTTAGTGTTCAGGCAGTTGATAAAACACATGTGTTTGTGAGAAACCATGCTCTCTCTTGCTTTTTGTTCCCTTTTTTTAAATGCGTCCATCTGCTCGTGGAGACCGCTGTTTTAACTCCCCATACACGTGTAAGACAAGGTCAAGTACAGATCCCTTTCTTCGATACCCTTCCCTGCATGAGGTGCTTCTAAGTACTTGTAGCTCTGTCTGTGTGGGTGGCTTGGAAGTGCAGTAAGCAGTGGATGGGCGCGTGTGTAGCAGGGGAGAGGAAGCAGACCAAGTACACTGGTTGTTATCCAAGGTGAAAATGTCAGTGTGCGGTGAGCAGGGCGTCTTGACATGCCAGGTAGCATTTCTGCACAGTCTGTCCAGCTGCAGTGCCAATGGCTTTGTGGGACTGTTGTGGTCCCAAATTCTATTGACAATTTGTCATTTGATGTAAAAGTATATGAGAGGGAAAAGAACCTGATTTTTTTATCATGTACAGTTTGGGTTTAAAATATGACTATTGATTAGCTGCTGCTGGTGGTGTTTACTGTTGAAATCTTCACAACTGGCCCTTGCAGCAGCTCCAAGATTGTGCAAATGGTTTTTTGGAGGGGAAATTAATTAGCTGGCTTGCATATTCAAAAGAAAAAGGAAAAAAAAGTCTTATCTCTTTGTGGCTCTCAGGCATGCATCCCTCTTTTTTCCATAGGATTGTTATGGATATGTACTTCCAGGGATTGTACCATCAGCCTGTACCATTCATACGTTTTGTAGAGCTCATAATCAAATGCGTTCACGGCTGAAAGTGGCACACGTGCTGCTCTGAATGCTCCTTCTCAGATGTCTCCTGCTTCTGGTAACCCACATTCTGCAGCTGGAGGCTGCGCTCCAGGCACTGCATGAATGGTGTGTCTTGTGTTTCAGTGAGGCAGAGTGAACTTGATTCTAGGTCAAAATCAAATGTGGCATTTCCTAAATGCATGAGTCCAAACTAGTTACAGCACTAAAATTTGGAGCCTGTGAGTACTTTCTCTGTGTTATTTCTCAGTGATTTGCAGCCTGTTTTACTTGAGGTGGGGAGGGCCATTTAAGATGGGTTTATTATTCTGGTTTACACCTGCAAGACTGAGAGTAGGAAGAAAATGAACCAGTGTCACCTCATTGCATAGGGGTGCAAAAGACTTACCCTTACAGCACCAAAAATCCACTTCTGTTGTTCCAGGGTGAGGGTGTCCTGTTTACAAACAGTGGCCTAGATAATACCTGCCAGCACAGCTCCTCAAATCATCAGCCCGCTTCTCCTTGCTCTGTTCTTCCCCACAGTCCTCACAGGCACAGCAAGAGCAGGCAGTGACCCAGATGCGCTGCTCTGAAAGTGCCATTTGTTTCCAGCACTCAGCATGCTGGCAGATTTGACACATGGCTACACACACATCCATCACTGGACCAAAATATGCCTCTCCTATGCTGTAAGGGGTGTTGTATCAGATGAGCCACTGCTGACAGGGCCAGTAGCTGTTCACACGTCCTCTGAGGTGTGTGGCAGTGTGTGTGCGTGGGACACCTGCCCTCCAAATGTGGAAGGATTTGTTGAGCAGCATGATGCAGTCCTGGTGCTAATTTTTTTTTTTTTTTGACTGCTTAAACTTTCCAGGGGGTTAGCAGGCAAGAATTTTGCTACTACATGCTTTATTACCAGTGCTACCAAAAAAATAAGGAGAAAGGCCTTTTTCCAGTTCTGTTCTTTGTCAGGGAGTACAAGGCTGTGTTCTTTCTCTTCTCCTATTCTGAGTACAGCTTTATCTCCTTTGCATACAGAGCCATTTAGAGCTATTACATGTATATATGCAAATATGTGTTTGTACAGATATGTATTTACACACACATATGTGTATATATAATAATATATAATCACCAGAGTCATAGATCTGTAGATGTATAAGGTTGTTAAGATTGGAACATAAAACTAGTTCTCTCTCCCCTCATCCAAGCTATAACCTCAATCAGTCTTTTTTCACTCCTTCATGGATACCAAGCCATCAAGTCTCATTCAGCTTGACTAAACAGATCCATTTATACCTCCCTTCCTCCCTTACACCTGCAGCTCTCCCCATTATTTCATGCTGCTGTTGCCATGGACATCAGTGTCCCTCAGCCAGGCCAAAACCTGTCTATCTCTCACTTTCCTCTGTCTTTACTCTGACATCAGCAGACTCTTCTTGCATATGGTCTCTTAATAAATGCCCTGTGCTGTCCACACAACACAGTAGAAATTCACATCTAAGCACTCATTTGTTGTCTTGAATTACTGCACCATCCTTCTCTCTGGCATCTTCAGATTATATATAATTCCATCTGTCCAGAATGTCTTTACAAAAGGAGTGTATCCCATTTCCTCGTTTGTTAACAGTGTAACCTTCCCTATGTACTCCTCTACTGATTTCATCATTCAGCACAAGGTGCCTATCTTTATCGCCGAAGACCCTCCCTTCCTCTCTACTTCCCATCTGTCAGCCAGCTCCAAGAGGGCATCTTTCTCCTCCAGCCTCCTGTGATGCCTGTCTCTTCTAGTGCACAAGTTGCTTTGTTGTATCGTTACAGATTTTCTGCTGACCTAACCCACCCAGGTAATACTGGCAGGACTTTCTTCTTGTCCTTTAGGTCTCTCCTTTAAAATATTCTCTTTTTGTCTGGGATGCAGGCAATGCAGAGCAGCTCACCACCCATCTTCAGCTTTCAGAGTGCAGCACTTGCACAAGTTGTAAGCACTCATTGTAATTTTAGACCTTATTGAGATTAAGGCCTTAACCAGCATCTCCTGTCACTGCAGGCTTTTAAAAATAGGCTCAACATGCGCGGTAATAGCAGCGTTGTAACCATGGCAATGCAAGGAAGGCAGGGTTTGCAGGCAGGGATCTTACCAGACCAACTGGTGTGTCTGAGGGCTGGACCAGGGCGACTCAGGGGAGAGGTTTCAGGCTCAGGAAGGGACTGTGAGCCTCAAAACACATCTCTTTTTCCCCAGGTAGGTCAGGTGGCCTAATAAAAAGAATAACATAAGTACAGTTGTTCTTGCCTTGAGGACGGAAGCCACCTGGATAGTGGCCTCACTCGAGGTCCCTTTTAATCCTGTAGCTCTGTTTTAATAGCCAGAGCTGACTTCTCCTTGTCTGTGTGCTGTGTGTTCGAGCATATGCCGATCTGCTGATACCAACCGAAGGTCCCCAAATACCAAGAAAATGGAATATCCTCATTAAGGATCTTCTTGGAGGATAGGAGAGTAATATATCGCTCTTTGAGCAGAGGCTGCCTTTGTGCAGCAATAAAGCATTAATATTAAACAGGAAATCAATGACACTTCTGAAACATGTCTGAGACAGAAATCCAGATGCTGTATGGGGATATAAGCCCTTAAGCCTTACGTCTCTACTACTCTTTTTTTTTTTTTTTTTTTTAAGCTTCATCTGCATAGTTGGAAGGGTAAGAGGGGGGCATAGCAAGAGAAAAAACAGACTTTTTAGCCTAGTTTCCTGAGGAAGTGGGGGTTAGGCTATTAACTCAGTGTGTTTGTACACCAGTCCTCCTCTTTATAAGTTTGCAGGCTGTATCCAGCCAGGGAGGGGCTTTCAGGGGCAGCATTTGACTTCCTGGCTCTTTCTCCAGTGCATTAGCTGCTGCGAGGAGATGGGCTGGGTGTGGTGGCAGCAGGAGCAGGGTGCTGCAGACATCCCTGGAGCAGCTGACCAGTGGCTGCAGCAGGGCTAGGTACCAGGCATCTGGGGCTATGGGAGAGCCAAGAGCACCGGGATGCAGTGTGGGAAGTACTCTCCTTGTAAAGTTAGCATCATGAGTCCAGATGAGCTGGAAATTCAGTTTCATTAGTTCCACTGATTAGGCATTTGCTTAATCTTGAAAAACAAAAGGCAAAAAAAAAAGTAGGGTGGTTATACTGAATAGTAATGACATTTTAAATCCTTAGAATATTTCCGCAAAATAAATGCTTTTGTGTGGCTTCTGCACTGCAAAGAGGTTTATATTAATGTAGCACAATCCTGGAATTACATGAACCTTGTATTTTTCTGGTTCACACTGGGACACTTGCTTTCTGAGGGAAAACCTGTTGTCTTTAAGGGCAGTGTGAAATAACAAAGACTTAATCTAGAGCTTGAGGCTGAAGCATTACATACATCAGTGCAAAATCTTTTCATTCATAGTTCTAGTGTGTTATCCTGAGAATTTAATTTCCTGTTTGCACTATGGGAGGGTCTTTTTTGGAAGCCACTAGAGAGCAGAGTTGGTTGTTTAGGGTGTTTTTTGAAGGTAAATTGTCAAAATACAGTAATTTTTTGTGGTTGGTCCATTTATTTATTTATGTTATTTCCTGAATATAGAACCCAGCAACATGAAGTCTTATCATCAAAGTAAGTAAATAAATAATCCGTGAAATAGTAGGAGGGACAGCCCTTTTTTTTGTCTTCCCCCTGCCTTATCCCCATTCTTGACCCATTGGTGATTTTTCCTCTGTTTTGCAATGCTTCTCAGATTTAAAGGTTATATTCTCTTCCGTTTTGTCTTATGTGACAATGAAGGACCTTATTTATTTTCTTTACTTGTCTCACTGTTAACAAAAATAAACCAGAAAGTCAAGTTTTTTGTTCTTCTATTTCCAGTATTCTTGTTTATTTTGAAACTTCCAGAAAGAGGTAAGAACAGCTTAAGAAAAATGCTCTCCAGAGTAATCCCTTAAAGAGCAGCAAACAAACACTGCAGATTGGTCCTAAAGGCTGTGCTTCCTTTCTGGGGAGGGAGGGAGGTGGGGAGAGAGGATGTTTTCTTTTTAGTTGTGCTCTAATCATCTGATCTGGGATTTGATAAGGTCCACAAGTCTGAAACTGCTGCCTCCTCCTGTCTTCCCCCTTCCTGCCTCTCAGAAGATTAAAGTGAACATGGCAAAAAGGAAACAGTTTATTTTCAGCTTGTTGTAGTTAATAATTAGTTTACAGTGCAGCATTCTCATTGTTTGTATTCTAATCATGTTGCTATATTCTTTTCTTACACTGTTTACTTTTCACATCATGGACCTTCTTTGATACAGAAATAGGTTTACAAATAGCCCATTCTTGCAAAACTTCAGCCTCTTTTCAACATTTTTATATTGCACATCGGGAAGTATGACACGTAGGTGGAGCAGCTTCTGCAGACTTGCCTTGTCTGCCCCCCCAGCGGACTGGGCCATGTTTTCTTTTCACTCTCTGACAATTTGGAATTACAGCAGTTGTGAAACCACAATAGGAAGCAATCAAGCCTTTAACTGTTACATGTACAAGATATAAATATTATTTGGCTCACTCAAAATTAGCTAAATCTGTGTATTGACTGAACTACAAGAAGTCCTTAGTAAATACCCCCAGTTTGTCCTAAGAGATACTTGTGCTGAATTCTTTTAACCTTTAAAACCTTGAAGTAAATTTGCCAGAACTTTGAGACTGTGTGTGTTCCCATGTGTATATTTTTAATGATTTCTTCCACAATGGGAATGGCTGACATTATGGGTACTGTAATATTGCAACACTAGCATATATATTCTATGTATATTCTCTATGTGTTCATTGTATGTTGTGGATATAACATCCTTAATTAAAACCTTGCACACTGATCAAAGCACAAAAAATATTTATTGTATAACAAAGATTCTCTCTTAAGGGCAACGGGAAATTTGTTTATAATAACAATTGCTTATAAAAGCAAATTTTTGTATACAAAAACCTACATTTGCATTGCAATGTAATTGCACTTCCAAGTGGCCTTTCCTACTTCTCCAGAAGGCTTGTAAATACACTGTTTAGCCATTTTCTGCTAAAGGTCCTTCTGGGTCAATCCTGAATCTTCAGAAGGAAAACATTTTCTTCTTTGAAACAAACTGGAAAATCAATTATTAAAGCAAAAGCTTCTGAAACCTTACATTATGCATGGGGTTTTTTTCCCCTTAGTGTCTTTTTTAACCTTCATAATGATGTGAGTAGTTATTTGTGGCTGTAGAAATGTTTCACTGATGCCACTAGGATACTGGGCAGGTAAAGATGAGCAGGAGAGGGATGCAGCACTGGCTCTAGCCACCATGTCCCTGCATCACTTCTGCCTATGCCTTCCCTCAGCTCCAGAGATGCCCAGCAGCATTTCTAGGAGCCAGCTCAGAGGGATAGAGTTCAGTCTATTTTTAAGACTATGGTCTCCATTCATTTATTTTTTATAAAAATTGAAGAGGGCATAGTACTTCTCATTTTTCTGCAAAGAGAAATGCAAATGCTGTTCCTGTAATTAATGAAGTAATTTTTCTACTATTTCGAGAACTAAAGTGTGCTGCTACAGTCACATGCCCCTCATATGTAACACTCTCAGTCCGAGTGCCTACTCAGTATTGAGCTTGCTAATAGCTTCCCCTATGGATTGCTCAGCCCCGGTGGCTGCCCACGGCCTCCTGACCCAGGGACAGGCAGTTCCAAGGGGAGGCCGAGCTGTGCACAGCACGTGCTGCCTTTCAGCTTACACAGAGCTGCACGCTAGCTTCTCTGCCCAGAAGTGCAGGTGACCAGGGGCGCCACAGGGTTTGGCTTCTTCTCAGAACGCTTTCAAGGCAGGATTTATGAATGGGCCGCGTGTGCCATCGCGATCGCCTTTCTGTTGCCAGTGGCTTCGCTGTGTCGTTCTCCACTTGCTCACCATAACCACCGGCTGTCCCACTGAGGGTTTCTTAAAGCTGTTGGCTTTTCAGTCTTTTGATTCTTTGCATCTGCCTCTGCTGTGTCCCTCTACACACCCACACTCTCTGCCTGTACTGGTGCTTTCCATGCAGGAGTTGCTGGTTGGATGGTGCCGTGTTTCCAGATCCTGGCTTTATGCTTTCAGCTCTGTCATGTTACAAAAGCAAGCTGATGCTTGGAAAAGGAGTTGTGAATGAAAATTTTGTTTAGTTTATCCAGCTTGAAAGTAGAGAAAGGGGAAAGGTACTTATATCACCACTACTGAGCTGGCAATATTGAGGGGCTTGCACTGCCTGGGTGAGGAGCACAGCCCAGGGTGAAAGAGAACAAGCAGCTGGCATTGGCAGGCTGGGAGCCACAGAACATGGAGACCAGCTGACCGCAGCATGTCTGCTGAAGGTAAGTCAACAGAGCCAATGTGTGAGGAGATGGAAGTGCTGCAGAAAAGAGCCAGTTGACCTTTTGCTCTTTAGCACAGTTTGTGAGTTTGTGAGTTTCTTTCTCTTCATTGCTTCATTTTATTAAATCAGAAAAAGTTTGAGCAAAGCCTCTGTGTTTTCCTGGTATTTTCCTCCCACGTTTCCTGTTTCTTAAGACTTGTTGCCACTGTAATGGTGACTTTGCATCTGAGTTCCTTCTGCTCCAAATGGAAAGGGCAGATGTGTTTTTAGACAGAACAAGTTTAATAGTGCAAACATTCTTGTTTTGAAACTATTAAACTACTTTTGGACTCCTTTAACAGAGGCATCTAGTTATCCTTATTTACATCCTGCATGTGCAGAAGCTTTCCAGTAACTGTTTTAGAAATCCAGTGACTTTCACATGAAAAAATGCAGACTGTCCCATAGCCACTGTCGTCTTCCCAAGTTTTGGCACTGTTGCACGAGAGGACAAACCACAAGAATAGTAGTGGCTTATTATAAATCTTCTAATGGTGTTGGTGGTTGGTGGTTTTTTTCCCCTTTGCTGTTGTCCAGGATTGTGTGTGGACTTGTTGCAAGAGCAGATTTTGTTGGGAGTTCCCTGTTTCTACCCTCAGCTCTCTCCCCCCAAGCCTGTTCATGACCGGGCTCTTTCATATCATGTGCCAGATATCTGGGACCTCACTTAGAAAAGGGATAGTTTCAGGCTAACAGGGCGGCTTTTGTCTCTGGGTAAGAAAAAGCCTATAAGCTTCCCTTAAACTTTAAATGTTTTATTGTTGGAAAGCTTTCAGATGTTCACAGAATAAGGGCTCTTTATATGTAATCTGGCATTGCACGGTAAAGGATTACTTTATGTAAGTTAAGATGTGCAGTTCCTTTATAAACTGGCTGTGTAAATTCAGCATGTAGGAGATTGTTCTTTTCCTTCTGTTCAATGTTGCTTCTAGAAAGAGATTGTTGGTTTTGGTCAGTTGGAGGGTTTTTTTGGTTGGTTTTTTTTTGGTATTAGTAGGGTTACAGATCTTAGGTGTTGGGAATAGCTGGAAAATGCTGCATGCACCCTATTAAAAACTGAACATGTATGCTTCCATAGATTTGTTCAAACAGCAGTGTCAGCAGAGTCCTGGGTGACAGAATCCTCAACCAGTCTGAAAAGGGTAATTCAAGATTGTTAGAGCAGAGTCCTAGTACCCTACTACTGAAAAGTACTTTCTGGACCAATTCATGGCCCAAAATCTATATGGTATGATGTATTGTAACCTAAGCATGACTTACATTGAAACAGATGAAAAAGGCAGGCTATTACTCTGAAGAGACTAACCAGTACTTTCTTTACAAATTGGATCCAGCTCATTTACTGGTTACACATTCTGATCCAGACATGTTCCTTTGTAAACTGTTCAGCATGGAAAAGCTTCATCTTCCCCGTTTTTGCCAAGTAAGATAGCAGCCCAAGCACCCGGAATGCCTGCTTCTACTTGAGGTTTGAAAAAACAGCAGCAGAAGCATGTTGCTAATAGAAAACTGACAGATGTTTATAATTATGTAGATTTTCTTCTGTGTTTGAGCACCATAAACTCAATTGCATCTGCTAGCATTTGAAAAGTATGTAAGACCACTTATGCCTTCAACCAGCCACTTCCTTCAGCTGGGTGAAACTCGTATGAACTGAAACATGTACCAGACCAGCACCCTCTGTGTAGCTGTTTTTATGCTTTCAGCCATGTTATTATCTGTTTTCAATGGTGGGTAAATTGTCACTGAACAGTTTTTGCTTCAATGAACAATCAGGAGTTTTGTGGGTTCACATCTAGGATTATTCACAATGCACTTGATCCAAAGATCCTTGAAGTTGTTGAGTAATGATGGATTTGGGAGTGCAGGATTGAGAAAAAAGTACTTGCCATGTGTGTTTTCATTGATTTCTCTCTTGCCAGTAGTAATAAACTTAATTCTGATCCCAGTATGAACTGACAAAAACACATCTGAAAGCTGATGAGGAAAAATGGAGGTTGTCTCATGAGGCAGACAATGTCATGAAACTGAACACACAAATGATGTCTAGTTATGCTACTTGCCTCATTCTGTTTCACAAAATACTTCTTTCTTTATGAAAAGAAAGTAATTTTTCCACAAGGCTACATAAATACCCTGATGATATATATGTAACACTAGGTGGGGGGATATGGGTTTTTGGTAAAAGGTGGCAGTCTGTTGAAGATTGTGCTGCCTACAGGAAAAGGCTGCTCCTGGCAGATAATAAGTCTGATTAACCCCCAGAAGTGTTTTGCTTTTCTTTAATGTTTCAAATCATGTTGCTCTGAGATTCAGCGCAGCTTTTCGTATCCATTGGTGTGCTAAGGATTTTCTGTATCTTACCATGTAGGAGAAGATGCTTGAACAGCTTTCTTTTGGATACTGGTTGGACAAACTGTTGGTTTCCTCTTCTATTTATTATACTAATTGTAAAAGAAGCCTATAATGGTGTGCCTTGAGGCCTATATTAGTTTATTTTGCATCTCCTATGCTGTACTCTCCAAAGTGAGCACTTTTCTGAAAAAATGCTCATCAAAATTTGGAGATATATATCATGATCCAAAGCTTCAAGAAAAAGGAATATTTCCCCTACATTCTTGGGTAGAATGAAAATCGTTAAGACTAAAATTGAGTTCTGTACAGGCCTCCAGACTGAACACAGAGAAAGAGTGAATAATCTTTGGTTTACTCTGCAAGCTATGTCCAGCCCTCACCCTCAGTTATGCAGCAAAATACTTCTCTTCTCCCTCCCTGTTCCAGCTCCAAGTCTCTCTTCTCCTTTATAGCCTAAGAGATAGAGCACATTTCTCACCATCATCTAAAATCAAGCAAAAGGCTTCCCCAGGCTTTCTATCTGCCATCCCTACAGTTCTGAAGATATTGCAAGGTTAGAGATATGGCAAATTGTATGTCTGCCTTGGATTTAACAAGACACCCCTTTCCTTAGCCCCTTGCTAGTTTTTGTCATACATGGTCTCAGTGAAAGGCTTGGACTAGACTCCATTGGCATTTATTAATGCTGCCTGCATTCCCACGCTGTAACATGGGAATGTTGCATGTAGTGAGTGGAGCTGTACTCTTGGTCCATCTTTTTCATCTTTTCCTCCCTTTTACCCTAGAGTTGGCACAGGCCATTTTCTTTTTTATTTCTTGTTCTGTTATTTATTTTAATTTAATTTATTTTTATTTTATTTTATTTTAGTCACTTTGCAAAGTTGCCTGAAGAATTTCCCCAGTTTGGTTTAATCCTGGTTGCTGCACAGGCTTTTGTGCTGGGGTGAGGGAGGAAGGGGCCACATCCAGAAGCTCCACACCAGTGCTGGGGGGGAGTTCAGCCCCTTTTGGCAATGGTGCCAGCTCCTGTCTTTCCAGTGTTCCTGGGACCCGCAGCATGGAGTACAGCGTTTCCTTATTTGTCACTTCTCTGAGGAAATTTTTTTTGATCAGTCTCATGGTGTAGAAGAAAATAATGAGCTAATCCGGAGTTGAGGTGCTTTTATATTGTTTTGGACCTGGCTCATTTATTAAGCTTCTAACTTTTCTGCATGCAGATTTTATCCAATTAGTTCAGAGGCAGAAGTAGAGTTTCTTGACTCGATGTTTTCTTTCCAGGCCAAATGCCTGGAAGCTAGGGAGGGAAATAGATGCCACTAGAATAATAACCACCTTCCCTGAGTTTGAGCAAAGCAGTTAAGACCCACTTTTTTTTCAGTGTTTTCATAAACTCTGCCAAGCTGTGCAAAAGGTGATGGGAGAGGAGGGGGTGTTCATTTTTTTCCTTTATTCCTTGATATACCCACTCTTTTTCTCAATTGCTAAACAAAGAAGGCAAGCAGAGAAGACGCTTGCGATTGTCATCTTCTGTTCAAAAATGTCTGTTCCTAAAATCTCTCACAAAAGCCTCCTCTGATTTCTAATGATGCTTTATTTCTTCTTTTCTCCCCACCCTGTACCCTCCACTCAAATGAAGTCTGAGCTCTATATCAGATGTCTGCTTGCTAATCAGGACTTAGAGCAATGTGATTCCGTTTCCATGTTTTAGAGGAATATTTATTTGCCTACTCCTTAATAGAATTTTTAATTTCATAACTGCTTTTTATGTAATGATGACCAGTAAAAATAATTTGATTTAAGAAGCCATTCCCCTTTTGTTTCCTGTTTATGCCTACAGCATCTTTCAGGAGAGGTGCTGGCACAAGAGTTGCTGTTTCTGCAGCTGAGGCAGGTTTTCATGATCAGCAGTGCAGGGCTCCAAGTCATCTGTGTATAGCTGTAAAGTTACTCATCCTGCAGTAATTTCACAGATACCTCTCTGGTGGAACGTTCAGCCATGTACCTGGGAGAGAGTGGGACTTAGAAGCAGTGCAGATTTAGTCTGACTTCACTGGTGTGGACACCTGGGCACTGAAAATTGTGTTCTTCTCCATTTCCTGAACAGTTACCTCTCCCAACCCTGAGCACCAGTAGAATCCTTGCCTCATCCATCTTCTAGGAGTTTACAAACTAAACATTTTAACATCATTGTTAGTCTGTGCTCTATGAGTTATTCTTTCAAAGATTTTGCCTCAAGGAGAAATAAGGCTTAGCTGTCATTTGAAATTTACTCAGGGTCGGCAAAATGATGGCATTTGTCACTTTTGCTCTCCATCTTCTTCAAATGGGCCCTAGTGTGTGTCAAGTTGGATATTGTGTTGGCTTCCTTCTTCTCTGTCTTTGTTCTTCTAGAGAATGCCAAGTAATTAATACAGTCTAAAAATGAAGTGTGGCACAACCCCTTTTTCCTTTCATGTAGTTTTCAAACAAGGAGGCTGTCATGAACCTACATGCATCCAATTCCAAAACCAGTTTGTTAAAACAAAATCACTTAGAGATACCTGGTTGACCTTTTTTTTTTAGGGTTGGATCTAAAATAATTGGCACACTTGCTGTATGCTGCTGCGCGTTTCGTGGTGTTGACCTTGTCTCCCTGAAGTCTGAATAGCCATCATGTCAGCGACAGTGACGTGTCTGAGCAGTCTGAGGGAGTCCTGCAATTATTTTAATATTTTGCATAATACTAGTGGAATTCAATAATTAGTTGTGAGGGTTTGGATCCAATTACCTTCTTTCCGAAACCAGGAAAATGGTGGAAGTTGGTGATAAATGTTAGTAGACCGGGAAGAAAGTGTAACATAATTTGTGGTGTTCCAGTCACTTATTATTTTTTTTCCTTCTCTCTTATTTTACAGGGCATGTTTTCAAGCCATTTGTGAGGAAATGTGGTGAATGTAAACTTGCTCTGTTGGGGGGGAAATTGTGGTAAGTGGTGCTGTCTTGATCAATTTTGATTTTTAACAAGAATTTCAGAAAGATTGTTTTAGCTTTTTTCAGTTTATTTTTTTTTCTTTTTTAACCTTTGGAAAAAATAGAGATATAGTTGATTATATGTGTTCTTTCTCTGGTAGGGAGATGCACAGTATGAGAAGCATTGACAGAGAACAGCATGCTGGGCCTCAGGGCGAGGAATGTGTTTTCATTTGCTCCAGTGGCATCTGCTTATTGTGTTTGTAGCTGTTCCATTCTGCTGAAGACTGGTTGAGCTAAAACCTGGAGTAGAAGAAATAAAAAGGCCTGACTTAAAAACAAGGAGTACAAAAAAAGCATGCTAGCTGTATAAAAGATCAGCAAACAACAGCAAAAGTAATGCAGAGGGAGCATGTATTTCCCAAAGTGTTGGGGGTGTCCAGGCACTCTACAATCTTTCCATCTCTTCCCAGAATATCTGACTGACACCCTTGCCTTATGGAACTAGGTTTGCTTATGCCTGAGAGATGAGGAGATAGTTGATGTGTGCTATACCAGTTTTCCTATCCCTCCTTTCCATACCAGATAACAAGCTTCACTGCTTGTCTGGCTACTGTATGCAACACTTCCAGAGGCATCGGCTTCCAACAGGCTGCTCTGGTCCTCAGGGCTCTGGGAATATGGCCCATCATGTATCTGTGCTGCTGAGCTGCACCACTCTGAAGTAGGAGAAAGAGAAGAGCGGGAGGTAATTAGTGACATGTCCCAACTAGAGGGAAATCATTCAGAGAAACCTCTTCCAACCTGCAAAAAATAAAGACAGCAGTTCTGGAGCAGTTCGTGGGCTTATCTTCCTTTTCCTTCTAGGTGATCGTGAATACGCAGTGTTGGATAGTACCAATCAATCACCCTTGGGAAAAGGAACATGTCAGCAGAAGACTGTGTCCCTGCTTTCCCATGGCCAAGCAGGGTATTGGACTGGTGCTTTTTCTCCAGGCAGAATGTGCAGATTGCAGTTGAAAACTGGCTTATTCTCCACTGGCAGAAGACTTAAGAGTCAGATAGCCTGCAGGGTAGAAAACTGGAAATTAAAGACTGGCTCTGTGAGAATACTTGTTCTTTTCTACCATTTAAAAAAACCCAGATGTTGTTACATCATATAGAAAGATCTGGATTGGCTAGCAGATGTTTAAATGTCAATCACTTACCCTTCTACAGAACATTTACTCTTAGAGACAGGAAAAGATAGGGTAGTCAAGCCCAGAATTTCACGAAGAAGCTGGCCAAACACATGAAAAGTCCTGCACAATTGTACCTGGGTAAACCCTACTGAAGCTCATTCTTTTAAATTATTTTTCCTCTTCAGATCAGCTTTCCTGACAATCATGCATGTTATAAGTTTGCATCTATATCCCTATGAGAAATACAAACAACAAATTTTTAACTAGAATTTGATTGTAGGGCCACAGATGAGCCACAGATCAGAGCATGAGTTCATTAGTCCATGAGATTTTGTGGTGACTTCCACAAAACTTTTTGACTTTACTACAAAAGAGGGTAGGATCTATATATAGTTCTCTTTTTGGTGGTAGTACTGATACTTTGATCCTAAAACTTGTCCAGTTTCTCCCCTTACAGACTGGCTGAATTTGTGTGGGGCGTGATGAGGTTCACAGGTGAAAGAGGAGAACTAGTTTTGGAAATAGTGATGCTATGTATAACCAAGGAAAAAAAAAGTTTATCAGCAGACCTTGTAGTCAGATGGTTGTATTCTAATTTCCCTTCGAAGACGCTTCAGCTGAGGCCAGCCTAGTCTCCATGGCTGACCTAAATAAGAGAGCGTAGTTCAAATGCAGCAAGGGGAAAGCAACAGAAGCAGCATGCTTCTTAGAATCATGGAATAATCTTGGTTGGAAAAAACTGCCACGAAACTGCCAAGAAACTTGTACAAACTGTTGTTTTGTCCAAACCCTCACTTGAAACAGGTCCTATTAGGTCAGGTTGTTCAGGGCCTTGATTTTCAAAATTCAGCTGGCTGCAAACTTTACAGCCCTTCTGGGCATCTGTTATGTCTGACCATCCTCAGAGTGAAAAAAGGGCTTGCTTGTTGCTTCTCACTGTTGTTTGCTGTCAGTCAGTGCAAACTCTGCATCTTGTCTACCTGTGAGAGGGAAGTCTTGAAGAAGACCTCAAAATCAGGAAAGTTGCTTCATGTGGCTCCACAGAAATGTGGTGTCATGCAGATGCAGTAAACTTGCTAGTGGGGAAAAAAACACAAACCACAATCTGGTTCATAGAGGTTCTACTTGGGCAATGTTTCCCCACCTGTAGTTGATGTTCAGACTTGAAGAGCATGGCTGCTTGACTTGTTGAGTTCATGCTGAATTTTGAAATGTGGAAGAGGATTAGCTGACAAACTGATGCACCTGAAAACTGCCAGCTTTCCTCTCTTGCTTCTAGTGATGTCAATGAAAAGAGGCACTTCTCACTGGAATTTTTTCAAGCCAGTCTGGAGCTGGGTTTGTGCTCCAGGATTTTGCTCTAACATTTGTTTTAAAATACATAAACAGAGTGCAAATTTTGTTTATTTTCACGGTGTTCTTTTCACTCTTACCACTTCAAACTGTTTGCAACATCTTATTTTGAGGTAAAATAATCAGGGACCTAGAGTTTCTCCTATGTAAGGATGTCTGAAATATCTCTGACCCCACGGTAGGTTTGCCTAAGGCATTACAAATTTCCAGAGAGTTTAAAAATAATTGCAAAAATGTAAGACAAGTTTTGCCCAGCCTCTGTCCCTAACCTACTGAATCGAAGAAGTACTGGACATCAACAGGACATTTTGAATTTATCTTGACATAGCTCAGAGGCTCAGCAGTTATTTATTCATCTTGTATCAAGGTCCTAGAAAAGGTCATGCAGCCTCTAGATCAAAAATTCATAATAGATTTAAGAGCTGATTAGAGACGTATACTTGAATGCTGGGAGGGGAATCTTGGCTGGATTTAAAACTCCCTCAGCTAAGCTGATGACAGTGTGAGAAGAGCCTTCACTTGATGAGATTTCTGTAAAGCAGCCTTGTGGATGTCAGAGCAGATATTCGTGTGGTACTGTAGGTTTGCATTGACCTCGGCATTGGAAGGTGGTCACGGAACGGCCACCCTTCCTCATCACAAGGAGTCACAAGAAGCCTGACTGATGTAGGACAGAAAACCTTGGGGTGATCCTTGTTTTATTTTTTTCCACAGTCACACTGCTCTTTGCCAGTCCACTCTCCCCTTGAAACTCTTGCCTTTCATAACATTTTTTGTATTTCTAAGCATGATTTACACTGTACAGTTTGGGGTTCTGTCCCTGTCCCTGCAGCTGTTACAGCCATCAAGATCAGGGGAGGATAAAGCTGTGAAGTGAATTGAGGGACTGCTGTACCATAAATCTGACCTGCATCTTTATGCGCCAGGTGTGCAACTGAGCATTCCTCCATTTCCTATAGATTTCCTCTTCCCAGAAAAGCTGTGAATGTTTGACATTAAATGTGGATCTCAGGGCCTGGGAGGCCATGGCTCTTTTCCCTCTGAATTTAGGCAGGGATACCTTCCCAAGCTGAGGGCTTTTTGATGTTTCAGCTGAAATCTGAGATGCTTTGCTTCTATTTGCACACTCCTTCATAGACAAGAAGCAACTGCACATCTTAAACAATGGATTCAGTTGTTATATCAGTAGCTCAGATTATCAAGGAAAATTTGGATTTCTGCTAATACACTCACCTCTTTTGTTTTTTTTTCCCCTGTTAGAACAGTCAGTTTTTCTTTCACACTGTATTAAAAAAAAAACAAAACAAAAAGTAGCAGGTAATGGCTGCTTTGATTTTAAGAAATTATATAAAACCAAATTTTCAGCATCTTTACACATAGTAAATTTGTTGCCTTTAGAAAGACTGTGATGCCCTGTGCATTCCTGGGTGTCCAATTTATATGCTGCAATTATTTATGTCCCTGATGTCTACCAAAAGTGCTATTGCATTTCTCTTGGTAATTCTTCACACCTGTCAGGTTTCTGACAGAAAATGTTAGAGAGCAACTATGTATTATCTGTGCTCTCACTACAAAAATAACCTGCTGGGACTTTTGCTTTATTACCTGTACTCTGCCATACCCACAAGAGGATTTGCCCGAGTCATTAGCTGTTCTCTGTAATTAGGGCTGACCTGGTGTGTTTTGGTCCTATTTCTAGTAGCTTTTAGTTTTCTGAAGTCACTGATTTGGGCACTGGTGTGCCTCATACTGTTCTTTTGTTGCATATCTTCATTATCTCTTCCTATGGGCTGAAGATTATTTTTCTCCTTAGGAAGGAAAGTGTGGGAAATGCTTGAACATTTTGATGTATTTGGGGCTTACCAAGATTTGCTATGCTATGCTTGTAATTCCTTCAATTTTAGTCTGTTTCTTTTCTTCCAGTCTAATCGGTTCAGAAGATGTGACTGTTGATGCTGCTGGGTGTAGTAAATGTTAAATCTGGTCCATAAGATTTCTAAGGAATGTGGCTTGTCCCCTGCCCAGAACTGCATGTGTCCAGTCCCAAACAGATTGGATTTAGTCTTCTCTCTATGAAGCATTGTTATACTCATGTGCAGTTTATTAAATCAGATAACCCTATGCAGCAAGGTTACATTCCAGTCTCCTGCAGAAGAGATCTTTGTGTCTCAGTCTCTGTAATTTTCCTACATTTCATTGGTAATTCATTTAATGTAGCTTTTTTCCCCTTCCCCCTCCCGCCCCCCCCAAAAAGTTTGAGGTGATCCAATTGTTGGAGTTACTCAGCAAAAGGGAGTTGATCTGTGGGCCACCTATGTGGATATCTCTCCCGCTGTAGCCACTAGAGAAGAAATGGGGAAAGACAGTTAGAACAGCAGCTGGAACAGAGCGCTTCGCACAGCTGTATTTCCCAGCTGTCTTGGCTGGCTCAACGGCAAAGATGTTTGCAGTGGGTCGTGATGTTACAGCAGCTTGAATATCTGTGATAGGGTTTAGCAAGTGCTAAATAGGTTGTTTTTTTAATCTAGATAATAAGCCTGCCAGTTGCTCCGCTAAAAGAGGAACATTATATTTTGCAAATTCAGATGTTGCTTTAGGGAGTGTTACATCAATATTGCTCTTTTCTGTAGTGCATTGGTGCACTTGATACAAAAGCTCTCTTCCATCACACGGGCATGTTTCACACCTCATGTTCCCCTCCCTTCCGTGGAGAGAACTGGATACAAACGCATACCTGATAGAGGGCCATCCCACCCTTTAGGAGCTCAGAATTAGGTATGGAGCAGCCTTGCAGCTGGTGTCATGACCAGCTCTGATCACCTACAGTGTAACTGCAGCTTCAAGCAGGCGGGTGCCACCCAACTGGTCGTGGGATCCTGGTGCATGGTAGGTGGGATCTCCAGGGAATTTAGTTGCTAGGAAGCATCACCTCCTTAGTGAGCTCATGTAAATTAAGGTTTATTTTTTAAGAGGTTAGTAATTTAGTCGTGTTTAGGAGTTTTCTGCAGAGATCAAAACACAAAGATTTTGCCTTGGCACCTTGCAAGTTTATGGTCCAAATCACAAAACCTCTCGAGCTGTTCAAGGAGCGACCAGAAGCTTTTCACATGAATAAATCACTCCAGTTTCCCATGCCTTGCTTCAGAATTAGCTTGAAAAATTTTGGCTGACGTCATGCCAAGAATCCAAAACAGAAACAAAGCAAGGGGGGAAAAAAGCCTCACAGCAGACGCCCACCATGGAGAATATTGCCAAACTTGGGTCTGTTTGTGCCAAGTTTATAATCAGGCAGCAACAGGGTCTTAGTAGGTAATGCTCTCAACCCACAGCTAATGAGCCCGGCAGCATAGGGAGTGAGAAAATCAGTAGAGAGTGCCTGATAATGCTGTGTGCAAGACACAGATCATACCTGGGAATAAAAAGAAAGGAGAGCAGGATCTCTGGCCATCAGATAAGTCCATTTTTGTGGCTATTATTCTTACTAAAGGAATAAGTGTTGTAATGACAAATAGATCTACAGGTAGAATTTAAGGCATGTGGACAGATGTAGATTTTCCTGACCTAAGTGTGCTGTATTTTGCAGTCCAAGCCACAGCACTGCTTTTCTTCTATAGTTTCTTTTATGAAATACAAGAGGAGGGAGATGGTTAAAGTAATTTTCTCAACATTAATTCTGCCTCATCAATACTTCATGGATTTAATAGATTTTAGAGTACAGTGATTTGGGAGATTATTTTATCAGCCAAGCTTAGTGAGTGGAGGTTGCTGAAACTAAGTGGAGGATAGAAAGCATGTGTGTGTGATACAGGATGCTGTGGTATAAGGATGTAATTAATGTGGGATTTGTTTAGGAGATCTCTTTGTGCTATTTGTGAAGCTTTATGTTGGGCACTAAATATACTGTGTATAGGCAAGTGACCTCTTCAATAAGGGTTTGTTATGGATCTCCAGGTGCAAGTGTGTCTGTTTCCACCTCAGAGCATAAGCACACTGCTCTAGTTCTTCATCTCTCATTACATCTCCCTCTCATTTAAATGCTCACCTGACACAAATGTAATGAAACTGCATATAAAGGATCATGAAGAGGAGGAGAGATCTCATTGCAAACTACCAAGCCTGAATATTTTGAACATTGAGTTATTTATATTATCATTCTGCTAAGCTCAAAGATAAAAGAAAGCCTTGGACACAACCCAGAAAAATCAAGAATAGAAACTAGTGTAAAGATGATGTATTAATGCAAGTCTTGAGAATGCCTGCAGTGCTGCATCACAATACCCATTTCGAAATAAAAATTAAGATGGGTAGATCCTGAAAGCCAGTGCTCAGTGATGGGATGAGATTTCTGCTTAAGGTGTCACATTCCATTAGCTGAGGTGGAAAGTTCTGTTTTAGGGAGTGCTCCACATAATTCTGCAGCTGCCCTGCCAGCAATGGGAAACAACATTTATGGGCTCCAAGGGGTCTTCTGCAACCTCCACTGGTCTGGAATAGTCAGCTCTTCCCAAGACATATCAGAGAACTCACCGATAGTGATTTTTAGAAAATATCCAGTGAGCTTAAATTCATGACAAGTTGTGTCGGTGTTATCTCTGAAAACCTCAGAGCTAACAGAGGTTTATACAGCCTTCTCATAAATAGCATTTTGTCCTGGTGACCTTTATACCCGTTCAGCACCCACCTATAGCAGTCTACCTAATGTAGAAAGTCATATTGCTGCTATTGTTTTTAAGATGAGAAAATAACAAAAGATTCAACTGTGTAAATGTCACTCCTGCCCAGCCCGTTTAGTATTACAAGAGAGGAAGAAGTCTGCATTGAAATTTTCCCTCTGGCAAAAGCTTGAAAAGCCTTGAATATTGTGTGCACCCAGCTCATGTCATGCAACCACTACACATAGCTACCATCATGGAAACATGGTGGGATGGCTTGCATGGCTGGAGTGCTGCAATGGATGGCTACAAGCTCTTCAGAAGGGTCAGGAAAGGAGGGAGAGAAGGCTTTGCGTATTCGGGAGCTTTTAGACTGTATAGAGTTGAGGATAGTGATAATAAGGTGTCGGACACCTGTCACATGAGGGGTGGCTGAGGGAGCTGGGGTTGTTCAGCCTGGAGAAAAGGAGGCTCAGAGAGGACCTTAACACTCTCTGAAAACACCTGAAAGGAGATTTAGCCAGCTAGGGGTCAGCCTCTTCTTCCAGGCAACAAGCCATAGTATGACAGGACACAGCCTTAAGCTGCACTGGGGGAGCTTTGGGTTGGACATTAGGAGGAATTTCTTCACAGAACGGATGATTGGCCATTGGAATGGGCTGGAGTCACCATCCCTAGTAGTGTTTCAGGAAGGACTGGATGTGGTACTTAGTGACACGGTCTAGTTGACATAGCGGTGCTTGGTCAAAGGTTGGACTTGACGATCTCAGAGATCTTTTCCAAGCTAATTGATTCTGTGTGATTCTGTGATTCTCTGATTTCAGATAGCATTGATTTACTGACATAAGTTTTGTGCTGTTATTTCATCAAACTGCATTTCTTACCTCGTATTTTGTTTTATGCAAAATCATGATAACTAAAGGTGGTGACTTTACAGGCAGAAGGATAAAAATAGCACAAGACATTTTAGATTCTTTGTAAAATTATTAGTTAAAAATAGATATAGATGTTAAATAGGATCTCAAATGTTAATTACTTTGATCCCTGGTTAGCAAACATTCCCATTCATGCAGTTAAGATGCTACATAGAAAGAAGACTCTTAACATGAAAAAAAACTTCAATTGATACACTATGGAAACAGAATTTTCATCATCTCTTGTCCTCTTTTCCTGCTTAGCAAAAGTTAAAAGTTTGTCTTTTTCTTCAGTGGGAACTTACACCACATTGATGTACAGTATGCCTTAAGCTAGTGATTGAGTCAGTCCCCAGTGTCTGTTACTGAGGGTGCTGAGTCTGGTTAGCTGTAATTGGACAGAATCATCAGTCTGGGGAAGTCCTCATTTTCCATGATATTTGTTGCCTGTGCGTGACACTTAAGAGTTTTTGTCGATTTTTCCCTCCTCTGCTAATTCCTCAATATTAAGGCATTAGTGTCTCTCTGCATGCCATTTACTATCAAACATAATCCCCTTTTCCCCTATTTCCTTCCATTTACATCCTTTGATGATAAATATTTAGGCCACTACATGTCTTTATTCTTGTCAGACAGAGGCTGATGAAAGATCTGTTACAGGAAATTCTGCTCTATCTATAGAGCAGGGTATCTCAAAATACGTGCTTAGATATATAGAAAGCAGAGACTGACAGCTGATAGATGCTGTAGACTTTCATTGGTTTCTACTATGGTCATTATTCCAAATGTGTCAAAACACAGGGAAACAAATTTGTATACAAGTGAAGGGGTGCATTTTTTGACAGGGAAGACAATGCAATGTCCACTGTCCTATTTTTAAGATACCCATTATGACCATTTTGGTATCTACTAAATGCCTTTGTAGAAGCCCAAGATCATTCCATTTGCTTCTTTAAATGCTTTTTCTCTTAAGTTTTTCCCTCTAACTGACTGTAATTACACAGGGAGGCTTAGTTTGAGTTTAACCACTGGCTTTCCTGGATGTCGTCATGTAGTGTTGGAGGATTATCAGGCACAGTCGTAAACTACAGTGTATGTCTTCATTTTCCTTTTTAGATTGGACTGTGTATAAGTCAAGTGTTGCAGATGACAGAGAGAGCAAGAGAGAGCACTAATCAAAGCTGACAAAGCAGAAGGAAAGATTGTGTTGAGCTACGAGGCTGTTTGCAGCAGCCTTTTGCTCACCCCAAGGAAATAAGGGCATGCTGAAGACACAAGCTACATTACTAGTGTAAAACAGAATTCTCACATGCTGATACTTACATATTCACCATTTCTGTGTTAGTGCAGCATGTGCCTTCCATGTGTGTGTCACCCTGCACATGTGGTGTAGGTGGTATCCAGACACAGTTACTTGTCTGGTCATGCACGTGGAATATGCCATTGGCTGCTGTCAGCAGTAGCAAATCTTCCACAGAACTGCGGCTCCTGCTGTGCTCTGAGCAGTTTCACGGGGTTTATGCTCAGCAAAAGGTGTAGCACCCTTCATCTAACATCTCTCGCAGCAGTGTGCAGAGGGACTACGGCTTACATAGCAGGCAAAAAGCAGCCCAGCTTGAAAACACTTCAGAAGGTGTATGGGTGTTGGGAGGAGCTCTGAGGAGGGAGCTCCGTTTCCAGGCAGAGTGAGAAAGCACTTGAGCTGCTTGCTGTGCACAGCCAGTGGTCTTTGGGAAGAGCTCACGTTCACATGAGTTTTGTTAGTTTGCTTTACCATCCAGTTTAGGCCCCCTAACTTGCATCTGCTTTTATCCATTCTTTGCTGCATGTGTGATTTGGGTGAATGTATGTCAGACCTGAATTCTAAATTTTGTGGGAAACACAGACTGTTACCCTGGTGTTGCAAGACCCCTTTTACAGCACTTTTAAGTTCCCAGATATCAAAAGAAAATGATGGGGTTTGTTTTGAGGCATATGTTTGAGTCAGCACTGAAAGTCATTTGTGTTGCAGTGGTCTTCTAATTGCTGTATAAAGTATTTCTGTTAACATCAGTTGTTTCTATTACTGTAGTAAATATTTCCCTGGTTGTGCTTCTGATTAAAGAAATAAAAAATTCTTAAGCTGTCACTTTTAACCACCTCTTCTTCTCTAAGGAGACTCTTAATCAATACTATGAGAGGTCAGTACCATTCCAGGCCACCATCCTGCTTTAGTGGAGCTGTAAGAGCGCTGCTGTGCAGAAAATTTATGTGTCAAGTTATCAGCACTGTTCTCTTTCCACTGTAACCAGCAATTCTCAGGGTATTTTTTTGCCCAGAATATTTCTCCTCTTTGAAGCTACTCATGAATGTAGTCAATGTCTTGCTATGCTCTTTTGAATCACTTATGTCTGGGATAAATTCCAGGAGCTTTATGGTGTGGCTTTAGGCTCCACTGGGTTGGAGATGCTTCTACTTGTCACCCAGACAAGAACTCTCCTTAAATATTTTGCACAAGTAAAGAAAAACAAACAAACAAACAAACAAACAAAAAGGTAAAAGCACAATTAAAAAATATAAAACCATTTTCCTTTTCCAGGTTGGAGGAAGAAGATACCCTTGGCACAGCTGGCAATTTTTAGTTGAATATTTTCTTCATGTTTTTAACCAGCTCTCATAGAAATCTGGTTTTTGATGGACAGCTCTCTAACCATAGTGGACAGTGGGAGCAGCAAATTTAATATGCTCTGCAAGTCAGGGTTGAAGTACCAGAAAACTGTGAAAGTCTTAGAGAAATGCCCTTGGAGCTTGCTTTGTCTGCTCACAACTTGCCCTTTTTTGTATTTAACGAGTTTGAATCCAGGTTGTCTGCCCTAGGCTCCTCTGTATCAGTGGAGTGAGGGAGTGTGAAGGGAGCTGATTTTTTAAATCTTTTTTTTTCTTTTATTTTTAACCCAGAACACATGAGCAAAACAACAGGCTGTGTGCCCATTGAAATCATGGTGGTTCATGCAAAATGTCAGCTGTTGGTGCTGTCAGAAATCTGTTCTTGGTTAGTTTGGCAAGACACAAACTAGTAAGTGACCCTGCAAAGGTATTTCTGTGATTATGTGGCAGGTAATGACACATTTACAGTGTTAAGAAGCTTGACTGTAGCATGCTTGCTATGTCCAGCAACCTCCAATTAAACTTTCAGTAACTTACAGAAATAATTCCTTCTGATATTGCATGCTAGTACCCTGCAAGAGTCTGGAAACATCTAAGCCATCCTAATCCATTTGTTAAATTTTATAGGTGTAGCTTATCTTATGATTAAACAAAATCTTGAGAAATAAGATTCTTCAATGGAGCCCAGTTAAATCTTTTGCAAGGGCTGATAAAGCTTGCAAGTAGAAGAAACTGACACTGCAGATCATTTAAATCTGTATTATCTCATCAGTGGGTAATTTCCAAACCCCACTTATTATGTAAATGTATTCAATAACCAGGAGAAGGCTTAAGTATGTGAGAAATCACACTTTTATGTGCTGTAAGTCATCTCACCTGTGTTATGTTTGTTCTGGGTGAAAAACAGTGTCTGACTGTGACTGGGAGGCTTGCCAGGGATCTCATCCTCAAATCTGCAATGCTGTGCTTTACAGGAACAGCCTTGTGATGCCTCTTGAACCTTTTGGAGCTTCCTGTTTCTTTCTTAGTCTTTCCAGGACTAATGTAATTTTAGCTACTTCTTAGCAATTAGATTAGGCACAGGCAATTTCCTTGTAAAATTGCCTAAGGAGGTTCTTCCATAAACTGTAAGAAACTTGTTGTGGCTCAGCCATGTTTGGCAGAATAATTAAAGTGGACTTCAGCACCACAAATAGGTATGTCGGTAAAAACAACAGATCTGCTCAGTTGCTTGTTTGAGTTTCTATAAATATAGTCTCTGTCATGGCCATATGTGTCTTCAGTTTATGGTTTCTTCTGCAATCCATGCATCATTCACTTTGGAAAATCATGTTTTAAGTACATTGGAAGAAAAAGCCTTTGCACCTCTCATCCCACAAATGTGCCAACATAAGACAGTGTTAATTTGTGCCATGTGTGTCCAGTGTTTATTTTTAAGTAATATCCCTGATTGTGTTTGTTTTAGAATAATACTATTTTAAAACTATACCCTTGAATGTTCAGGGATCTTAAGACAGAGGAAAAAGAGCAGGTTAAGATTTCATAAAAATCAAGAATCACCTTTGTGAGCATCTTTCCAAATAAGCCTGAAAACTGTACAAACCGGACAATTTCTTTTTCATGCAAGGGCTGTATTGATTTTGTGCAGCATGACACATTCTGCTAGGTCTTTGTGCAAAAGAAACTGCTAACCTCCTGCCCCTTCCCCTATCAACCTCATCACTTTCTGACTGCATGTGTCTGGTGCCCCTGCAGCTATCCCCATAAACACAAATGCCCCTTTAAACATAATTTCTCAAGCATTTCCCTCTTCATTTCAGACAGCACAGAGAAAGCAGTGTCCCTGTTCACACAGAGACATACCATTACGTTTCCAGCCAGTAGTCTGATTGCTAAAAAAGAAAAAAAAAAAACACCACCCATGGGTAATTAGTACAGTGTGTGTAGTTAATCGATTTAAAATTAAATGCCACTGGTGCTGCTGAAAGGTCTTGGTTGTGTTATTGCTTTGAAAAAAAATCTGGTTTAGTGAAGACCATCTCTGAGAAGGGATATTGGTTCTTTGTGCACTGCCTGCAACAAAAGAGAAGCTGGGGGTGTAGTTTCCACAAAGGATGCTGTAAATTTTATTATCACCTAGATTGTGGGGTTTCTGTGTTGATTTTAAGAGAGAAGCCCTTCAATGTAAGGAAGCAACTGTATCTTCTTACAGCAAAAGTAGCTCATGTGCCAGTGGTCTTGTGGGTGAGATAGGAACCTCATCTCCTGCTTCCTAGTCCATCATCCTCCTCATTAGATGATTCTGCCTCCCAGGCAGACTGATTACTTCATATTTTCATTCATTAATGATTTATCAGCTCCTCCCCTAAAGGCTCATCTCCTCTGTTATACTCACAGCCCACACGCAACCAGCAACATGTAGCTTCCAGCTGTCACTCTGGTGTCGGGAGAGCAAGCTGCTGGTAGCCCTTTCCACATCTTCTGCTGCGCTCTCCTTCCCTCCCTTCCCAGCTGCTCAGCTCACCTGCCTGCTCCTTACTGGCATCTTAAATTGCACCAAAGCCATGAAATCCTCACGTGTCCTGTCCTCCTATGCCATCTTTCCAGTCTGATTGTTTAATGTGCTTTTCACAACTATCTTTCCAATTAAAGAAAAATAGAAAGAGACAGGAGGTGACCCCACCTGTAATGCGGCCGTGCTTGTGTCTATGTTACAGGAAAGAGTGGCCTCTCGTTTTGGATTTTGAGAGGGTTTGCTCAGTGGTGACTTAGGTTTTGGTAGAGAAGCAGGAGTACTGGGGAGAGACTGAGTAAGCTGTGTCTGTGAGCAGGAAGGTGTGGGTTGGCAACAGTTTCAGGTTTTGCTATCAGGTGCTTGGCACAATAGCTCTGTTGAAATCCCTCTCCAGTTGTCTGTGTGAGAGAGTGATTTTTATCACATTGCTAAAGATTAACTCTATTCTTGTTCTGTGTTCTGACTCCCAGGAATCAGGCATGCTTGAGGTCTGGGAAAGAGAATCCAAATGAATTCTCATGGTGAAAGGGGAGAAAATCCAGAATTGTTTGCTACGGTCCGACTTGTCCGCTGCAAGCGGGTGGTGACTGAGAGCAGTGGGAACAAGGGCTGCAAGACAGGAAGAAAAGAATATAAGCTAGGAAAAAAGGAATAAATAAAACTCCCTTGAGTCATTTATACATGAATGTATAACTCTTGAGTGCCTAATCTACTCTTGGCAAGTGGTAACTGATAACTAATTTTCTCTCTTACCTCTCCCACACCCTCCCAGCATCTTCAGAAAGGACATGTGACAGGAATAATAAATCTCATTATTTTAACAAGCTAAAATGGAAATTATGGATTAAAAATGCTATGGATGCCTCAGTAGAGAGAAGCTGACTGTTCCTAGGATGCCAAAAGTGTATTTTCACTTGTGCTATTTTTGAGATCTTTCTGAATTCTTCAGGGCCCTCCACTTACCTCTTTGGCACAACACTCGTAAGTAAACCAGTGTTAAAGTCATCAGTGTCTAATTGAGCAGCCCTTTTGTTCCTACTGCTTGAGGGTAGCTAGAGCCTGACACTGCTTGGGCTTTGGGGGAAGTCTGGATCTAAATCTAGATTGGATTATCTTTTACTCTAGGTCTCTGAGTTGGAGTTTTGTGCTGCTGTTTTAAGGAGGGAGATGGAAGGTGAAGGGAGTTCAGGCTGACACACATAGTGGTGCTGCAAGACTGATCAGTTTGGATGGCTTTAGCTTTGGAGCAGAGAGAGTTGTGTGAGAACAGTAGCTGGTTGTGTTCTTTTTGCAGCCAGGTGTCTTAAAAGGCGGTGTCAGCTCTGAGTGTGTTGGAACTCTTGCTGCTCCATGTCAGAGGAGGCTGCAGGGCTCTCACAGAGAGGGTGGAAAGCCATGGCAGGGCTCTGCTCACACAGGCTGAGGGGAAAGTGCATTGTATGTGACTCAGGTCAGAACAACAGCAAGTCACTTATTTCAAGGAGTGGTCTGTGAGCAGAACAGGGACTTGGGATGTGGCTTTTGCAAGCCTCTAGACCAAGGACACAGCCTATTGCTTGCTGTGGGATTGGTGCATCCCAGAATTGTGGACAAGGATGGCAACCGAGATGAGTAAAGCACTTCATGCATTAGCAGGTGTGTCAAAGCTTCTTCCAGGTCTCTCAGTAAAACCTGTCAAACCTGGCACACTGTCAAGAGAGCTAAGGGCTTGTTGCCTAAGGAGATTTCCGTCAGTAAAGCTGAATACAGATTTACAGCACCTGACTACTTAATTCTCTGTTCTCTGTATGTTGGGTGTGTTACCTTGTGCATAGGGTGCATTAACTATGCAAGAAGTTGCTGTAGTGCAAAGAGTATCCACTGAATTTCCACCTAGTGCTGTCTGGGGTAAAGCAACAACAATTTTCCAAGCAGTTGTTTGGTTTGTCCTTGTATCCCATCTCTTAGCTTTACCACTTGGATTGGAGCCCAGGCATATAAAAGAGGGAATCTGGACCACACCTTTTCCCTGCAAAATGTGTACTACACTTTTGTTACCTTACTGAATTGTTGCATTTGTCTCTTATCTCGTAAAAGGAGTGAGAAGGGGATTTCTATAAGTGCAACAGGTCTTCATATGACCTGACAGAATCACAAACGGCTGCAGTTAGAAAGGGCATCTGGAAATCACCTACTCTAACCCTCTGCTCAAACCAGGGCCAACTTAAAATTAGTGTCTCAGAATCATATCCAGGTGACGTTTGGATATCTCCAGCAATGGAGACTCTACAGCCTCTCTGGGCAGCCTATGCCAGTGTTCAACACTCTCACAGTACAAGTTTGTTTTGGTTTTTTTCTCATGTTTAAACAGCATTTCCTGTACTTTACTTTTGCCCATTGCCAGTCACTGGAAACCACTGCAAGCAAGGTCTTGCCTTGTCTCATTTGCTGCCTCCCATGAAGTATTTATATGCATTCATAAGATTGTCCTAAGCCTTCTCTTCTCCAGGCTGAAGAGTCCCAGCTCTCTCAGCCTTTCCTTGTAGGATGGATGCTCTAAACTCTTAACCATCTTTGTGGCTCTTTTACTGGATCTGCTCAAAAAAGTTCATCTCGTCTGTACAAGGGAGCCCCAAATTTTCAGGGATCCCTAAATTGAATCCAACACTCCGCTGTCTTACCAGTGCTGAATACAAGGGAAGGACCATAATTTTCAACTGGCTTGCTGGAAGTGCTTTTTCTGATGCAAGCCAGGATGCTGATGGCCACCTTTACCATTAGGGAGCATTGCTGGATCGTGTTCAACTTAGTTTCTACTGGAACACTCAGTTTTTCTCCTGCAGTGCTGCTTTCCGGCTGGTCAGCCCTGGATTGCCTGAACTCTGCTGATTCAGGTTGGCATTTTCAGCTTCTTCTCATGTTTAATGTGTCTGTGGCAGCTATTTCTTTGTGCAGACTATTTGGTCATTTTACATAATTACACTATTGAACTAATTAAACGATCATCCTGAAATCTTGTCGTGTGGAAAGCAGTTCGCAAAACCAGGCTCAGTGAGGCTTGCACCTAAATGGAACATGTAACCCACCTAACATATTGGGGTTTATTTCCTCCCTTTTCTCACACTTAAATGTAAAATAAGCATTATACTGAAGGAACCAGGCAAAGGCTAATTTGCCTCATTTGAATGTGAAAAGGAGCCCACATCCTTCCTGCGCCCTGCAAAGAATGCAGAAAGACTTTACAGAGAAAACAGATGTACTAATATGTATCACTTGTTGGGGGCAGGGGGAATCCAGGGTGCTGCCATTAAAGCACTGCTGAACTTGCAAGAAAACAAAAGCGCCAGCATACAAAATATAGTTATGGGAAGCTGACAAGGCTGGGACTCTTTTCTTTTGCTTATATTTATGCTCCTGGTATCTAAAAAACTGCTCTGAAAAAATATATATACAAAAGGAAACATGGAGCCTCATTTTTCATGCTTCATCTTCAGTGAAGATGGTTAAGTGCCCAAATGCAAACAAAAAGCAGAGGCTCCAGCCCAGCCATAGGAAAATCTCCTGCATTTCAGAGGCAATATTGGCTCACCAGAAGAATACACTACTGACATCATAAACAAAACAAACACAACTTTTGGGAGTATCCCTTGATTTTATTTGTGTTTTAAATACCTCTTTAAAACATGAATAGTTTGTCCTGTTAACTCACAAAAAATGCAGGATACAGTGGGGAGTTTTAATGGTCTGATGGTTTTCAGCATGGGAGATAGAGAACAAGTGAACTCAGATGTTATTTCTATAGCTAAGCAATCCAAGTCAGAGTTCTGTCCTTTCCTGAGCCATCTGTTTATCCCTTTCCAAGAACTTTGGCATTGAGCAGTCAGCATTGACCGGTCAGCTTGTGAGTCTGCTGGTGTTCACAACTTCCCAAATTCAACAACTTGCCTGATGCAGATTTGGCTCTGTAGCAGTACAGAGTCTCTTGCCAGCTTTTAGCTTGCAGACAGGAGGCAGTAGCATGTGGCAATTTATAATTTATTATATGCATGTATGGTCAGTCCCAGTAATAAATAGGAGAATGCTTTAAAGTTTTCTCTTAAAAGACTACTTCAGACTACCTAAATTAAAAAGTGGTTTTCCAAAAGCAGAGAAGTGTAGCGGTTAGTCAGATTTCTTTGTTCAGCAGTGGTAGCTGAGTAACATTCATGGTAAGTGTAGTGCTTAGTGAAGGTGTTGTGTTCTTTTCCCTAAATGCCACACAATGGACATTTTCTTACAGTCTGCAATAATGAGGTTCACTTCAAAATTGACATTTCTTGCTTGATCTGTTGTTTGTACCTTTGGAAAGTGTTCTTTATTCACAGGAGTTTTAAATCTGTAGAACTGATATACAAATATCCAGCCGTGGATAAGACAGGCTCAATAACCCTGAAAAGAGAAATTTTAAGCCCACTTGCCTAAATCACTTACATGAACGTGAATGGAGCACAACAGCTTTTGAGGTGTTTGAGTTGCAGTTTAAGTGCTGGCTTGTTTTGTACGATGAGGGTAAATAAAATCTTGGCCTTGAACTGGTATCTGTGTGTTGGAACAAACATCTCAATGTAGCACACTGCAGAAGGAAGGAAGCACAAGAGAAATTAGATCACTTTCCTGCATTATTTCTTGTAAGTGTAGTCTTCTTACGTATGGAACACACATTTCCTCTTGTAAAAATATTGTAACAGCCTGCAGTAGCCAAACAACAAATAATCTGCTGTGGCTGAAAACTGGAGTCAGAGGAGCAGGTTTAGAGAGAAGTATTGGAAGACTGCAGATGATTGGATCTCTCATGCTCTGAACAGATAGCGAGCATGAACTACATAATGGCTGCTGTGACTGTCCTAACAACCACAGCTTTACAATATAGAAGAAATAACAAACTGACTCTTCATACAAATGGCAATGTAAAGGTATGAGTGCATTTGGTTCTTGCTTTTTGTTTTGTATCATCTGTGCATTTAGGCAGAACCTTGTGGGTATCTTAATCCTCTCTTCTTCATGTGCCTTTATCCTGGAGTGCGCGTCCTTCCTTTGTCTTCAGTGATATGGGTTTGTACCCATATTCCACACATTCTCTTATATCACCATTAAGTCCCTGCTGCATGAACTGCACCAGATGTGTTTTGTGATAGGAATCACAGAGGTGAGAATCCAATTCAGCAACACAATCACCAATCGCCGAATCGTTTGCACTGGAAGAACTTTTAAAGTTCACCTACTCCAACACTCTTGCCCTGGGCAGGGACGCCTGCCACTAGACCAGGTTACTCAAAGCCCCATCCAACCCGACATTAAACATTTCCAGCAACAGGACACCTGCAACTTCACTAGGCAGTCTTTTCCAGTGTCTCACCACCCTCATTGTAGAACATTTCTTCCCATATCCAGTTTAAATCTACCCTTTTTCAGTTGAAAACTGAGTTTTAAAAAAAAGTCACTACAGGTCCTGTAGTGAAGAGTTTCTCTTCATGTTTCTTATAAGCCTCCTTCAAGACTGTTCTAAGGTCTTTCTGGAGTATTCTTCATGCCGAACAACCCCAGCTCTCAGCCTGTCTACATAGGAGAGGTGTTCCATCCCTCTGATTATCTCAATGGCCCTCCTTTGGACCTGTTCCAACAAGTTCAAGTCTGGTGCTGGGGATCACAGAAAGGGATGCAGAACTCCTGGCGGGATCTCACAAGAGCAGAGTAAAGGGGCAGAATCACTTCCCTTGACATGCTGCTTTTGATGCAGCCCAGCTGGCTTTCTGGGCTGGAGTCACACGTTGCCAGCTCACATCCAATTTTTCATCCACCTGTACCCCCAAGTACTTCTCCACGGGGCTTCTTTCAGTTCCTTCATCCCCTAGTCTGTACAGATGCTGGTGATTGCCCTGACCTGGGTGCAGGACCTCATACTTGGCCTAGTTGAATTTCACTAGGTTTGCACAGTCCCACCTGTCAAATCTGCCAAGGTCCCTCTGGATGGCATCCCTTTCCCTCTAGCACGTCAATGGCACCAGGCAGCCCAGTGTCATCCTCACGTTTGCTAAGGGTGCACTCGATTTCACTGCCTATGCCATTAATAAAGACCTTGACCAAGGTAGGCTTGGATGAGATATGAGGAAGAAATTCTTCACTGTGAGGGTGGTGAGGCACTGGAGCAGGTTTCCTGGAGAAGCTGTGGATGCCTCATCCCTGGAAGTTTTCAAGGCAAGGATGGGTGGAGTTTGGAGTAACCTGGTCTAGTGAAAGGTGTCCCTGCCCATGGCAAGAGGCTGGAACAAGGTGGTCTTTAAGGTCCCTTCCAATCCAAACCACTCCAGGATGTAACGACTAAATTGTTTATAATTCCTGATGGTGACCCTAAAATCCTTATTGCCTGAACGTTGTGATGCTTATGCAAGTCCCAACATAGAGTAAACCATTCTGCGGCTTCTGATGCTCAGCCAAACTGTGGACTGCAACTTGTGGTCACATTCTGGGGGCAGGTCATACAAAGGGTAGTAGACAAAGGACAGAAGTCTGCTTTTACTTTGTGTAGGGGTGGTTTAATGTTCCACATCAAGTAGCTTCAGTGGCTATTACACATGATCACTCTTTTCTCAAACCACACTTCCTATGGGCATTAAAAATGGTAATCTTTATCTGTCTCTCGATCGTGGTCAGATAACAGATGCAGGCTTTTATTGTGGTAGAGTGACCCACACAAGTAGCTCCAGAAGAGCGAAGTGAAAATCCTTAGACTTTCTCTTCCTGGAAACACTCCAGGCACACAAAAAGGGGAAGCCTTAAGTATCTCATCTGGTTTTTGTGTTATACCATTGCAGACAGTCTTTCTGTATGGACTAATGGGGGAGGAGCTGGAGGACTGGGAGAAAAGAACTGTAAATAGCAGAGCTGGAGGCCTTTCTTGAGAGAGGAAGTAAGAGAGAGGAGGAAATGAGCTTGCGATCTGCATTTTTCTTTGGGTTTTATTGTATAAAGTTGAGGGACCAGCCACATTCAACCTTGGTATTTCCCCTGGTGAGTTCTGAAAAACTGTATCACTGATGTGTGGGTCTTCCTCTTTTTTACTCATTTTGCTCATTTCAGGAGCAACACCACCAGGTGGAGAAGAAAATCTTTAGCTTAGTCTTTTATTCTCAGGATAGACATTGTAGCATCCTGGATCTGGTTTCCTACCATAATTCATCTTTCCCATGAAAAAGAATATTCCCAGCCTCTCTCCTTTCTGTCCCTGTGCAGAAAAGTCAGTGTTGCCTCAATGTTCTCTGACTCCAAACTATGCAGTCTCAGAGCGTGCTAGAGCTTGGATATTTAAGTGAGTGGCAAGGCAGGAAGGTGTAGTCCTGATAATTATATTGAAAGCAAGTCCATGCAGCCCACTAAATTTTAGAGGCATGTGAGAAAGAGAAGAAGAGTGGTTTACATTAAGTTGAGGGAACTATGCTAGGAACTCTTTTGAATGTACTGTGGCCATAAAGGATTGCATGAGGCTGTTCCTGGGGTTTTAAGTTAATATCTTCTATAGGACAGATGTTTTGTGTATGTTATGTGCAAAGACCCAATTATATACACAAGTCATGTAAATTTAAGCTATAAATTAAATTTTGTGTATACAATTACATTTTGTAAACATTTAGAAACATTTATCTGGGTTCTCCCTTTCTTAGACAGCATGTATCAGCATTGCTTCTGGGAGGTGGGCATGTGTTTGGCTGGGGTTTGGGTTGTGCTTTGTTTCCTCTCCTTGTTTTCTTCAGTGAGGAAAGGAGATTGGATAAAACTCATTTCTGGTCTCTGTTGACTTCAGCACATTCGATCTGCCTGCGTCCAAAAGAATTATGTCAAAGCAATTGCCTGCATTTGTTCCTTAGCGTGTTCTCCAGCAGCACTGTCGCTTGAGGGTCAGACTGGAATACGTTAAACTGGAATTGGGGCAGAAACTGCAGCCAGCCTCAGGTCAATGATGCCTCTTGAGATTTGTGAAAGTGACACTTCTGGGGTTCATTGCATTAAATTCCGTAGCATTTCTCTGTCTAGTCTGGGTGAATTACAAAGGCAGATGGGATGGTTAGTTTCACATTCTCCCATTTAATTTTGTGTCTGTGTGTCTGGAATAAAAGGAAAAGCCTTGCATCTGATTTATTTTGCAATATTTCAAAAAAAGATTTTTTTAAATCCATGTATTAAAGCTCTTTGCTTCTATGTAGTTTTTATTGTTTATAGTTGGGAAGATTAACACAGTTACTTCATCTGTAAAATTCTGTTTCTGGAGTCTGGCCTGTGTGATCCTTGGTACATCTTTTGAATAAGTCTTTACAAGGTTTACAAACACAGTTGCATGTGTGCTTAACATCTTCATGCTGTAGGATGTAGCTGGGGTTGTGCCAGAGGAAGAAGGGGGCAAATGCATGCAAGGAGGACAGAAAGTATAAAGATGCAAATTCAAACTGTACTTTTGCAGGCTCTGATTCATCTTTTATTAGTAGCTCTGAAACTTTGTCCTTGATCAGCTTTCCTTAAACTTCTTCTCTATTGGTGACTAAAGAGTTGCCAGTCACAGTTTTGAGTCTTGAGAACTGTTGATCAGAATGCCGGGTATAGCAGAGCTGAAGTGGCGGGGTGTGTGAGCGCATGTGCACATACACATACATACGCACCATGCCTGGACAGGCCTTTTTCCTCCCTAAAATTTTTTCGAACTTTCTTGCTGTGATTCACTCTGCGGAAGCTTTGTGCTACATGTTTACTGAAGACAGGATGTTTCTTTTATTTTTGTAACATTTACTATGCTGTGCATGCTGTGTTTTAGCAGGCATCACTTACTGAGTGTAAACCAAAAGTTTGAAAAACAGATTTTTTCCACCTGTTGAACATAAAAATATCTGTAGAACCATAATTAAATTTAATTAGATGTTTGTATGAAATAACGCCTTCTAAATCTCTGGAGTGGCATATGTGAACTAGTCCTGAGCTCAAGTAATTGAGATTATTTTGTCTGTTTTATTTGCAGAATTTACACTGCAGCATTCAGTCATAAATGGGTTCATTCCAGAAGCTGAAAATGAGATGATGCCAGCAGCTGGCACAAATCAAATACTTCCAGCCTTCCCACTCCTGCACATTGATAGGATTACTACTTTCTGGCCAAAGGCCCAGGTTAAGACAGACAGCACGCAGAAAAGCTTGTGCTGCCTCCTTAAAAAACACCAAATTTAAATATTGGCAAACTGTGAGATGAAGAAAATTCGGTCACCAGGGCCCCACAGCTGAGGTCCACATGGTCCTCAGCAACCCAAATGCCCAACCCCAGCCTTGGAACAGATGGCCAAAAGCTTTCCTGGCAGCACCCAGTTCCCTTGGCATGCAGAAAGGGAAGGAGAAGACGCATAGATGTGCTGAGTGACCTGGGAGGTTCCTGCAGGAGTAGTGCTCATATCCATCCTTTCTGCTTTAAAGGATCTGACTTGTTTTCCTGAAGAACGTATAGTCCACCGGTTCATCCTAAAAGGGTGAATTTGGGAGAGGAAATATCTGTGAGATATGGAGGACTCTTTTCCACAGCATAATTCTCTGAGGTCACCTTCTGTGGCCAAGGGGCGTTGGGATGAGATCCCAGCCAGATCCCTGGGACAAAGGCCCAATGGCATGCAGCAGATGAAGTGAATTGCTGAAACAAGGAGCCACCGGTGCTTTCTCAGTGGCAGAGCCATAACAACACCCATCGATTTCCTACAAGTGGCTTCCTTGGCATCTCAGTGTGAGGAGCTTTGTACTGTGAGGTTTTGTGTGCATCCAGGTGCTGGGAATTGAGAGAGGCTGCCTGCAGATCCTGCAGAAGATGGACAGTTGGGTGTCATCTGTACTTAGATGTCATGTGTACTTAGATGCCTCATCACCGAAAGCCTGGGGTTTCCCTGGAGGTGTTTTGTAAGCTGTGAACAGGAAGGCTGCCAGGATTGGTGGCAGCACAAAGCACAGTGTGATGCAGTGACCACTCAGCTCACATGCAGGAATTCCTGCTTTGTAACAACTAACCCAAGCCGTGTGGGCATGCATCCTTTTTGAATCAAGCATGGTTACTTTCCCAACTTTGCAGAGGTAGGCAGTACCTCATAACCTGTGATGCAAAGGGTTAATTGCTGGTTAATTGCCTGTAACACATCGTTGCTGAACAAGCAGAACAAACTTGCCTGTCCACAGTCTGGATTGGAATAAGTTTCAGTCCTGATGCAATTTCTTGCTTTCCTAGATCAGATCCTGGTGTTATCAAATTTATTCAGTGTAAGAATACTGCTATACCATGAACAAAATAACAAAATTCCCTCTAAGATTTTTGTTTATAACAAAGCCTTCTGTAGCCCAGTGTTTTCAGTTACTTAATTTCTCTTCCCTGAACACTCTTCCAGTTTTTCCAACAGTTTGTTTGTAAAATGGAGCAGCAGAACTTGATACATTATTCATGGAGCAGAGGAACAAGAACCAAATACAGGGTCACCATAGCCTACCTACTCATCTTCTGATTTTCATTTGTTTGTACAGCTGAGGCTCACATTAGCCCTTTTGACCACACGTGAGGAATTCATGTCAAGCTGACTGCTTCCCAGGACCCTGGGTCTCATATTCAGTCTCTGCTTTGGAGGATAGAGTCCTCTCTCTCCCTCTCATCCTGTAAGTATGGCCTGTCTTCTTCATTCTAATAAGGTGATTTTGTACTTAGCCATATTAACACCTAAACCGGTTTCTCCCATTTTTCTACAGACCCCAGTTGCTCTGTGTCAGGCTTGTTCTTTTGTGGTTTGTTTTCTCCCATTCCCAGTCTTGTGTCTAACCACAATGACTTAATATTAATCCAGGCCACTGATAAGGCTATTAAATAGCAAAGGGGTGATTACCAGTGCCTGTGGAACCCAATAGGAACCCATTTGTTTGCTAATAAATAGTTTCCCATTTACAGTTACACTTTGGTTTCCTCAACTGATCAGCTTTTTAATACTTCTAATATAATCGTGGACTCAAAAAGTGACTTCGGTATAAAATAGGTATAAGGTTTTAGCCTGGTCTTGTATGGTGTTCTCCAGCAATGGAGTCCCGCTCTCCATGTACAGATGGAGACACTCCATACAGGCTTCAAAGCCTTCATAAAGATACTCTACAGAGCAAGTCAAATTACTTAGATTTGTAATACTGTTAACAATGCTGCCTTCATCAAGTGAACTTGTAATTTTTGCAAGAAATTACATCAAATTAGTTTGACAGGATCTATTTTCCTTAAAGCCAAGTTAATTGACTTTAATTACAGAGCTTTGAAAAAAGTTATTAATTGAGGCTGATGTTGGTTGTTCTATCCCCTGCAAAATACTAGAAATTCATCCAGCTGGCCTGTAAATACTTTTTACCCTTCTCAAATAGTAGCCCAGTATGAGCCTTCTTCCTGTTCTTGGTCCTTCCCCAGGGGCCAAGAGCTGCTTTAGATGCAGTAGCAGCTCCAAGGCTACCTCTGTAAACCTTCTGAGACAAGTTTATTTCTAGCAACTAATCTGAATCACCCAGAATCGTTTATCTGCTGCTTAACATCCCCTCTCCAGGGGCTGCTGTGGTGGGAAGCTATTTCATTATCATCATCATAAACAGATCATCCAGCATTTTTACCTGTGTGCTAACCGGAAACATTTACTGAGTAACTTCTGCTGCTGTCATATTGTTATGAATGATTCTACAGCTTTTATTGTTCAGGATTCATCTTTCATAATCTGCTTTGAAAAATTAAAAATGTATTTCTGATTTTATGTGCCTTTTTTTTTCTAGTATCTTCTCGATTCCTCTATATAATCTTTATTTTAGCTTTTTCTCGCTTCTTATTATCTCCTCCTGTTTCCCCTTTCATGTACCAGTCTTCTGTATAATATTTTATACGTTTTTTATTCACTTCCCTGGTAAACCCAGTTGCTGGATTCTTTTCATTGTATGTTATTTTTATCTAGCCCATTTCCATGGTTGTAACACTGTAGGCATTTAGGAAATGTCTTAAATTGTTTGCAGATGTCAGCAACTTTCTGTATGTTCTGCCTTCAGCCTTATTTGACTCCCATTTGCTCTAGTTTAGTGAAACTGCTTCTCAGAAAGCATGCACTAGGATTTTTATTTATGTATGTATAAAGAGTGTACGCTCACATATTGCATAAAATTCTTGTCTGGATTTGATTGCGGACAATGTTAGCTATTTGCACAGGAAGTGTTGGTCCTTTTCAGTCTAAACAACCAGTAAACTTCTGGTTGGTGATTGTTTCCTCTCTGCTGAGACAAAGTCTTGAGCAGGGATGCTGTGGCTCCTGTGCTAAACCACAAGTGACCCACAGGCATTCAGGTGTAGCTACATACCGCAACCAGCGGTGACTTGCGCTTGTGCCAGCACTGCAGCTCCTGCCCACTGCAGCCCCTGGCTGGGGCAGGAAGCGAGTCAGTCCTGCTGCACATGGGGTGGGTGCTGGTGTGACCACCGTGGGCTTTAGCTTGTGTGTGGTGGAGTTCAGCCCTTAACCTTGTGGTGATTGTGCCGTAAACTGCTCCTACCGCCTTTGGTGCTGTGAGGCCAGTGTTGTAGATGACTCGTGTAGCTAACCAGCAAGAGCTTAATTTCACAGGATGAGGAAGGCTGATCGTTTTTTGAATTTAGGGGTTAGAAACTTGTCATTTGTAGCCCTTTGGAAAGTACAGGCTAGTGACATAAGGTCTCCAGAGTAACACAAGAGAGGATTTTGTACTTCTTGTATGTAAGTGTTGAAGAAGCTCATCATCCCTGTAACTCTCCAAGATTATTTATTTCCAAGTTGTCAGTCACTCAGATGTCATTTGTGACACATGCAGCCTGGCACCACCCTCTCCCATTTGGATTTTTTGAATTGGCTACAGCTGTTTCTGTTAATAATATGTCTAAATATAGCCATTATTTTTCAAAGTACTATTTTGTATTGCTACTTTATAGCCAGAGGGTTTATCCATTTTTTTCAGAATCCTGTAATTAGCATATAAGCAACTGAAAAGGGTCATCTTCTCACATCCTTTGCTTGGGTTGATGTCCTCCTTGATATCATGGTTTGTGTTGAATATGCTTACCATTGCTTATTTGACCTGACCCTCCTAGCCATCCTGCCTTAGAGAGTCAGTTTGTTCCCTATCAAGAGGTCCTTTTCCCTTTACAACACAATCCACAAATCTGACACGTCTCCTGTGGTGTGGGGACAGCACAGTTGTTAATTTCAATGACCTTCAGTTTTTTGTCTCTTAGTGCTAGGAAACAGGGAGGAAGTCCAGACAAGATCTCCAGATCTCCTGAATTGTCAAGAGTTGTGTATTTCACAGAGCAGGCATTTTCAGTGAAACCCTCCCTGTCTGCTCGAGATTACCATCCAGTTTTGCCTTTTTGTTTTAAATATACAGAAATAGAGAAACCTCTGTGGACTCTTCCTCATGCACTGAGGGTGTAGAACACACCTTTGGTCAGCTGGGTTCAGCTTTCCTAGCTCTGTCCCTTCACAAACCTCCCCCTGCCTTCTACAGTGGCAGAGTGAGAAACAAAGAAGGTCTTTATGCTTTGAGAGCACTGCTCAGCAATAACTTAAACGTAGGTGAGTTATCAGTGTTGTTTTGGTTACAAAGCTAAAGCACACAGAGCAGGGTTTGGGATGCTGTGGAGAAACTGAACCCTGTCCAGACACAGTAAATTTACCTAAGGTGTCATGTAGCAGTAAGCTGCTGTCATACACGGAAACAGTGGCAGCAGCTGGGTTTGACAGATGGGGTCTCACTAGAGAACTTTCCTGTGGGTGTGTGAGCATAGGCACAGTTTCTGTGTGTCCCCATTACAGGTGTAGTCAGTACCTTTAGCACTCACTGCCTTTACCACAATGCGGTTGCCACACAGTTTGGGGACCCCGCCTATCAGCATCTTTGCTGTTGGTAGATGAAGCCAGCCGCAATGATGGTGAGAAAGCTGGGGGGGTTTCTTTGTGGGCTGGCCACAGGCAAATATTTGTTCATGTTTAGGAAGAAGAGTGTTTTTCCCCCAGTGTAACTGGACAAATAAGGGATTTAAATAACTCTTAAAATGTTAGCAGTAGCAACCTAGAAGAAATGAGAGCCCCTTCAGGAGGGAATGGTGTCTGGGAGGGTTTCAGAGTCTCCTGATTTGAGACTCAGCTTGCTCCCTTTTTCTTGCTGTCACATCCTCCAATTTCTTCAGTCACAAAACAGAAATCAGACAAGGCAGAGAAGGGGTTAGTTTCATTCCTGCATGGGTGAAGGGGGATGGGGAAGAGCAGTGAGGGGGGTTTTTTGAGAGAGAAATATTTTTTTATGCCTCTTTCATAGTCCACAGTGTCAAACAGGCAGAACTTCTTTACTGTGTCCTTCCCCTTTCCCCCTTCCTTCCCTGCCCATCCTGATTCACTTTTAGCACTCTGCTCTGTGCCACTCCCATACTGTGGGTCAGATGAACACCCATTAATCCTGGGTAGAATCTAAAAATAAGAATTTAAAGAAAAAATCAGAACAGTGTGAATCAACCTGCAATCATCCTTCTGTTCTCCTAATGGGAGAAAAGAAAGAGGAAATCAGTGGAGACACTGTTTTATTTCTTCTCTTTCCAAGACAAAATGATTCTGGCATTTGCAGCAGTTGTTCTCCTGCTATAGGTTTTCTAATTTACACACTTAAAAAGCACTTTAAAATTTAGGTGCATTAGCTCAAAATGCTTGTGCAGGCCATCCACCCATGCCTCTCTGCTCATGAATAGAGCTACCACAAGCAGCGTGATGAAAGAGGAATGTAGCTCAAAATCACACCATTGAATTTACATGGTGTTCTCTCAGAACCAGGGATAGATCTGTCTTTTGCAGGGGTTAACTACAGAGTAAGCAGTGTGTTTACTGTATGTAGCTGCTGCCATTAGTTCTTAATTTCAAAGATTCTTTTAACACATTTTAAGCATAAAAAAAAATCCTAGTGTAGTTTTGAATCTGACTTGCTCTTCACAAGCATAAAACCTGCGGGCCTTCCTTCTGAAGTTAGTTACACATAAGACTTTTTCCTTTAGATTACAAGTGAAGTTTGGAGGCTAGTGGGGAAAGAAAAAAAACACAGAAGAACTTTTTTTCAGAACTACTGTGTTTTTCTAGGACATCTTTTTTTCAAAGTAATAAATGCCCTGAGACAGTAAGAGGCATAACTCAGTTACTGTAACTTTAAGAGATTGCAGCCTGAGCCTTTAATTGCTTCTTGTGTTTTGTTCTGGTTTGGTTTTGCTGAAAGGGATGTATCACAGGGAGTGGAAGAGAATTCACTGTTTTTTGAAAAAGATGAGGCCCCGACATTCACAGTCTTGGCTGGCAAAGAAGCTGCACAAAACCAAAAGGGTGGAGATGTGTCCTTTCATGGGCAGTTCGGAGAGTTTATCTTCTCTTCTTGCACTAGGGAGCTTTTGATTATGGCTACTCAAACAGCATTGTGGTAATGCAGCTTCCTGTGGCCTTGCCAGGTCACGTCCCCACCAGACAGCTACCAGCCAGTCCCACCACCACAACTACCCCTCAAAGAACACGTGGACGTGGTTATTGTTCCTCCTGCCCAGCTGGAACACTGACTTCCTTTTTCCGCTCTGACTTGTAATAAATAGATCATACAGCTGTATGGATAATAAACAGATTGTCTGGGTTGTCATGAATCTCTTGCCAGAGAGGGACCAAGACATTCATCGCTCTTCCTTCCTGGCCCTGAGTGGCCACTCACCGTGCCCCATGGACAGCTGTGCTCACAGCCTCTGGCAGAAGCCAAGCCTCTCGTTGTATCTCAGTGAAATCCTTCAATGTGCACCTTCTCTTCCCTGGTCCTGACCCCTGAGGCTGGCTGAAATTCAATGGGCAAGGTGAAGTCCAAGCCTTCATTTTGCATAACTGTTTTTTAGTTCTGGTCCCAAAGGGGAAAAGAGGGAAGGCAAGCACAGGGTCGCACTTTGCGGGCATGTGTTAAAACTTAAACCTTGTCTGTAGTGTCAGGAAGCTGTTGTTTCCAGGGCTGTCCCCCCTGTCAGCCAGTAATGGAGAGGAACAGCAGGGCAGAATATGGCACTTCAAAGCCCCTTCTGGGCTCTGCTCTTCTCACAGCAGCTGGAGCTGCTCCCTTTTCTCAGCCCCTTCTGCCACCATTGTAGAGGACTTCCAAAGCAACTGTAAGCTGACAAGAAACAACAGTAAGAGCACTCCAGCACTGTTTTTAAAAGGCATTTGCTCTGAACCAGGGCAGTATGGCAGCAGGAGCTCAGCTAAGACTACTCTTCCTGCTCTTCCAGCCATGGGTGTCCGTGGACATTGGGCCACAGCCTGGCTTTTGACTGCTGCTGAGAACAATTGAACTGCTGGGGCTTTTTCTGCTCAGCCCACTAAAGCAGAATCTGGGAGTGAAGCATGAAAGGTCTCCCTTAAAAATCAAATTATACAGCCAAGGAATTTTTGAGTGTTGTTTTGAAACATACTTGAAAATTTGCCCTGGTCTTTCTGGCCTTTTGTTCAGGAATATGACTTTGTGTATGTGAGATTTTCTGCATATCTTTAACAGACAGAGGACATCCAGTGGTAGCACTGTGTCTTCTCTGATTTACATTTTTTAATGCTGCATGACAAGTGTGGTGCACATGAATATTTGCAAGAATTCTACACAAATCTCTGGTTTTGTTCAAGGCTGAACCAGATCTATCACAATGCAGTAAAATTATATTCTTTCTAGATCGGACCTTAGTATAAAAATTATATGTATATAAAGTAACCTGCAACCCACAAGCCTGGGAAATAATGAATGGCATCCAAGAGTTCGAATTTTAAAGCATTTGTTGTCTCTCTCTGATCTAAAAATTGTGGAATCACTGGCTAAGCTGAAATGTAGGCAGTCCTCTAAAATGTCCTGTATTTAATAGATAAAAACAAAAATAATGCAATAACTGCTGCTGTTTTATTCCATCTGTTTCATTTGACTTGGCTTGAAACTGACAAAGTATTAATTCTGGAAATCCAGAATGCTCCCATCAGCATAGACATGAGTCAAAGAGAGGTCAGCAAGCAGACAGCATGAGAATTACTGACCTACATAAGACCGGTTTTAAGTGCCTATTTGTTGCCCAACTTGGAATGCCTTCCTAGCAACTTGTAATGGTCAAAGTGGGTGAGTGAGACTTTTCTCTTGGGAGTTTAATGTATCTCAGAGTCATGTTTCAAAATAGGTAATCCATCAGTTTCTCTCTAGGGAGCTACTAACAGGGTATGGAAAGTAAGACATTTCAACTTCGGGGTAAATTTCTGTGTTCATTATTCCCACTATACAGCCTGCAGGAGGCATTCCATAGTCATTTTTAAAGTCTTTTTAAAAATTCTTGGAGTTCTTATTCTTGGAAAGCCTTTTCTGTCCTTCTTGAATCTTCATAGTAACTCAGAATGTGACATTTGGAATATTAAATCCTACAGTAGCTCATAAAATTTGGTTTATTTGATGTCACAGACTGGTAGTTCTGTGGTGCTTTCAGCAAAACATAAAGCACCAAGAAGACAGCCCTTAGAGATTTCATTTTTCACAGCCATGCTGGATGCAATTCTTAGTTTGATTCACCACAAATACTGAATAAAAGCCAGGATTTTGTGCTTCTGATTTCCATTTAACATAACTATTTCTTAACTCAGCTTCCTTGCCGATGCTTTCCAGGCAAGATTTTTAAGACATGGTCAGAAAAAGGCAGTTGCCAGTTACCAGTCATCTAGCCTATCCCTTTCATGTTTTTTACTGGGAGAAGTTATCTTAAAAGTATGCCATCAGATTTCATTCCAGAGAAATCCAGGAAGAAAGAGAATGCACCCTGCTGGATCTGAACTTGCTCTCCATCTCTGCAGCTGGAGCCCTCTCCTGTGCCAGTTCCCTTTCGTGTGCAAGGGGTTGGAAGACAGAGGCCACAGCATGGATCGAAGGGTGCAGGGTAGATGGGTTTTTCCCTGCATCTCCCAGTACCTCTCTCTCAAACTCTTAGGACCTATTTTCTCTTACAAGTCTAAAAAAAAAGAAGGTTCTGATGATGTATCACAATTCAACCATAATGCAACCCTAATTCAGACTTTCAGCTGTGAGTTGCAAAAGCTTATGAGAAAACTTCTGGAAGGAGTGAATTTGCACCATTCTTCGCCCCGTCCATATGCTTAGTACTGCAGAAGCAAAGGTTAATCAGTACTTTTTTGCTTTTCAGATATCATATGTTGGAGCTTTTACTTTTAAAATAGAAGTATAAAAAAAGTAGTTTTCCTGCTGCTCTTGGACTTTTCCTATACTTTGACTAGCTAGCAGAGGACGGCTTTTGTTATTGTTAATGGAGTGGATGTCTGGCTTTGCTGGGTGTTTCAGTTTTGGCTTCCATTTCGTATCAAGAACAAAAAGAAAAACCGAAGGAGGATGATTTACAGTAATAATAATAATATTAATACATCTCCTTAGCCTTCATCTGTATCCTACTTGAAAGTAATTAAGATGCTATGACTATATAAATGATTAATAATGATATAATGAATTTTATATCCTTGTCGACTAATGTTTCCACAATGTGGGTGGAAACTACTCTTTGGTTAGACACATGCTGGATTACTTGCAATATAAATGTTGGCGTCCATGAAATGTAATAAGGACTAGAATGGAGACAAATAATATAATGTTTATTTTCATTTGTCTCTAAGAAGTCCCAAAACCCATGAAAATGGGGGGTTTATGTTTTCATGAAAACATGTTTTACATTGCCCATAAAAACACAAACTTCAAAATAAACAAATTAAATTGCTTGCATTAGAAAAGTTCATTTTAATTAGGCCAGTTACATACCTTTTAACATTACCAGTGTCAGACTATGATAATGCCGTGTGACCCATTACTCGCACATCTGAGAAATGCTGCCTTTCCTAGTGGAAATAGATTAAAAACTTGTTCCCTTACTGTAGGATGCACAGCATGTTGGATGAGCCACATTGTGTGCTCATCTCTAGAGAGTTTAGTGTAAAACAACTCCAGATTTTGTTTGGTGATCTCAGAGCTGGCTGAATAATTCCAGCCTTCCACAGCTCCAAATGCTGACATGCAGGGAGATGAAACTTATGGATATTAAAATCCCGCTCTGTGATACTGAAGGGGATTCGTTTTTGGATTCCATTCATTGACACAAAAGCCAATGCTGAATGGAGGTGATATTTATTGTCTATGAAACCCCTGAGTAAGCTGAAATCACTTTAGGCATGTACATGCATACATGTATTCTCTCACATTTAGCCAGCTCCCCATGATGTTGCTTCTTTGAGCCAAGAACAGACAACTTTCAGGGACTTGGCTTCAAAAGATGTGTGCATGTAACACGCTCTGTCACATTTTACAAGAGGCTGCAATCAAGCAGTCTTTATACTTGGATTGTCTAGACACTGTGACAGTGGGAGGGGACAAGTGAAAGAAAAAGCCCATTTTGTCAGTCCACTTTGCATCAAATTCTCCTTTCCTGTGTGCTGCTCTTGCCAGCAAAAAGATAAAACAAACAAACACCAAACAAAAAATCACGGCATTCATAATTCACTGGTTCTCTATACATACAATTCCTAGTGATAAAAACCCAAACCATTTTTTAAGCTACCAGTACATGTGTATACCATCCCCTTATTTATTAATTTTTTCCAGAATATTTTTTTTTTTTTGCAGCTGATTTGTCATTTCAACTTTCTCCTTATCAATGTGTAAATGAAACATGCAGGGTTTTCTTGTGAGCAGTTGTAAATTTATACATGAAATATTCCTGGATTTCAGTGGGGATTTTTTTTTCCCTGCTCAGCTTGTGAATGAGCAACAAGAAAACCACTTTCCCTCCCACTGGTCTTCCAGATTTCATATTTCCTATATCTATTTTTTTTCTTTCATTTTCTTCTCCATTCTTTTCGTGAAAGCACATGGGAAAAAATAAGAGGAGAGACAGAGCTGGGAGGGGAAAGGGAGGAGGTGATAGAATTTTAGAGGGATGTAAGTCTGCAAGCCAACAAAAAGGCTGTAAAATTCTTCTTCAAACAGTAAATCCTGCATATCACTTAGTTGCCTGGAGGTGAATAAGCCCATGTTGCAGCTTTAAACAGGCTGATTTAATGGCTTACTCTTCCCTGCTCAGGTGGTCAGCACCTCCTGCTGAGCTGGGATTTCTCTTGTGGTACCTCCCACGCAGCGTTTGCTCACTGCCCATGTTTTGCTCTCTGCACATCACAGCCACGCTTTCACAGAGATGTAGCAGGGTCCAAGTAGCGAGTCCCAGACTCATCCCTCCCGCCCAAAGCCTTCTGGGCTCTGCCCATGCTGATCACCCCACAGGGCTCCTGCCTTCCACATGGTCCTGCTTCACTCCCTGGCAGTGCTCATAGGACTCCTTGGTTCTGAGGAGCCAGGAAAACCTCAATTCTGAGTCACATCTCCTAACAAAGGGTCTCCAGAGCCACACCATCCTGCTGTTGAAATGATAAAAGCAGAAGTAATGATTCCACGTGGAAAGCAGTTTTTCGCAGCTGATATGAAGCTGGCCAGGGCACCTCTACACCTCTCATGGTCCCTGTCGGCTCACCTGGTGTCACTGCTGCATCCTGGGGATGCACAATACTCTGCGCCTCCAGCTCCAGCCCAGCTTCCAGGGTGAGCAGAGGCGGAAGATCAGCGTGGCTTACTTGCAGCAGTAACAGCAGCAGTGTGTTATGCAGCCTCCAGGCTGCAAACTCCTTTCCCTCAACCAGTTGTTGCTTTAATTTATTGAGGGTTCCCTGCTCATGCCACCCATGCAGCAAGTGAAGTGTCAGGAGTCCATTTTTCTGTTCTTCCTAAAAGACTTAAACATTTTGGTGAGGGAACCCTGCTGAGTGGATGTGGTGTCTTGAAGGGAATAAAGAAATGCAAAAAGGACAGTTTTAAGTCAGGCTAAGAGCAAGAGAGGGTAGACCCATGCGAACTGCAGGCAGTACTCCAGGAAATAAATAAAAATAAAATTACAGCGTAACAGAATCATTTAGGTTGGAAAAGACCTCTGAGATCATAGCATCCAGCCTTTGACTGATCACCACCTTGTCAACTAGACTATGGCACTGAGGGCTGTGTCCAGTCCTAAACCCAATCGGGCTGGGTCTGATCCCTTGGGTAGTCCTGTGTGTGCCTTGTGATTGCACTCAAGGTGATCTGTTCCATAACCTTCCTAGGCACCAAGGTCAGACTGACAGGCCTCTATTTTCCCCGATCCTCCTGCTAGTCCTTCCTGTGGATTACTGTCACACTGGGCAAACAAAATGGTGCTTGTTATTCTGAACAGACTTGTAGAATAACTGGAAGTATCTGCAAATTGTAGAAAATACCCTTCAACTGAAGTGTTTTTCTTTTTAATTAGGCAGGTTAGATGTGGGAAGTAAGTATCCAGACTGTGGACTGTCACAGAAAAACAGGGAGCTGCTGCATAATTTTTCAAGCATTAGCACTGGTGAAACATTATTTTTCTGAATCCCATGAGTTTGTCAAAACCAATTTCCTATGTTGATGTTGGGGTAAGGCATAGAAAATAGCCAGCCTGGCAGCTACAGAAAAATTGGAAAATTTTAAAAAGCATAGACCTTTTATTTACCCAAAGTGACAGATATTGTCTGAAATGTGAAAAGAAATGTGGGGCAAAAAAAAAAAAGTACTTAACTATATTTTTTCCCCATTTTCTGCATTTTCTGCCTGTCTATTTATATATTCTGGAAAAGGTATGTCTAGTAAGTAATTTTTTAAGATTTTTTTTCCTGCCACTTTGCTTCCAACTGCACTGTTCAGAGTATGTTGTTTGTGTGCCAGGTTGCATCTAAGAGTCACTGTACTGGTTCAGATCAAGAATGCATCTAGACAAATATCTAATTCCCTAGGTTCATTGCACCCAACTCCAGAAACTCAGGTTTTGTGTCTAGGTTCAACTTGGGCCAATAGGAAAGAGTTCGGTAACACCACCACATGGAGTAGAGAAAGTTAGAGCTAGCAGATGAAAGGCAACACCAGGTAACAGGACTAACCTTGCAGGACTGCTTCTGAGATGTGGCAAATCACCCTCTGTCTCCCTCCACACAGAGAGAGGCAGGCACCTAAAATTAACCCACCCCCATGAGGGTGCTGAACAAGAGGTTACAAGAATTAAAAGAACTTGGAGAAACCTTTTTGAAACTGTAATTTTTGAAACCCTTTCAGTTTCATCCTGTGCAAAATCGTTACTTGGAGTTGCTCTGCATTTGACATGTTAATTCTTCTGGGACTTTCTCTAGTTTCTTAACGTGTGTACCTTTGCCAGCCCCACCTTCTGTTACCAGTGGTTTTAGCCTTCAGTTTGGTACTGCATGAAAAGGAGCTTCCTTTTTTTTTATGCCCTCTGCTAGCTCCCTCCTACTTCCCTGCTGTAGTAATTCTTGACTCACTGTGGCTGCTTTTCTGCCTGCCATGCAGAGCTCCAGCAATGGAGGAAGGGTTTTATTGTCTTCAGGTGAAGTCCACTCCCATGTAGTTGGCAAGGTCAAATATGAACCACAAGCTAAGTGCCTCATTCTGTGTTGTGAGGGCAGCCTCGAAGCTGCACTTTTTTGGTTGAGTCCTTTTCCTGCCAGTTGCATCCTCCTGGCAAAGGGTGAGCAAAATGGGTTTCATCATCTTTGTCCCTCTGTGCAACATATTGCCTGTCAGGGCTGGACAAAGGTCTGCCACTACCCCAAGAGCAGGCAGGACTCCCTTCCCCAGGCCTTGATGGAAAATACCTGAGGGAAAGATTTTGTGTGAGCTTTTTTCTAATGCATTGCTGTTTATGTTCAAACCACTGCAGGTTTTTTCCCAAAGTACTTTTGAGCAGTGAACTTAATTTGAGCCTCATCATGTGTGCATTTGGAGGAGATCTGATAAGCATCAACATATGAGCACCTTTCATTCCTCTCCTAGGATTTTAGATAATGGGCTGTGTGCAATGTAAGGATAAAGAAGCAACAAAACTGACTGACGAGAGGGATGGCAGTTTAACTCAAAGCTCAGGCTACCGCTATGGGACAGATCCTACTCCGCAGCACTATCCTAGCTTTGGTGTGACTTCAATCCCAAACTACAACAACTTCCATGCCACAGGAGGCCAAGGACTGACTGTGTTTGGTGGAGTCAACTCCTCCTCTCATACAGGGACACTGCGTACAAGAGGAGGAACAGGTGAGCTTGGAAGTCTTATTTTAGTGCTCGTAGTATCAATCATGTGCCTAACAGCAGAGGCCTGCCTGACTGTCTCAGCATGTTGCTTTTAGGAAAAGGTATTTCAGGAAACAGTGCAAAGAATTGAAGTAGAGTGGAGTTGGTCTTCACCCCTACCTTTGCTAATATGCAGATTCACTTGAGGCTGAGAAATTATGTATGCATGCCAAATTTGGCTAACTGCCTCATCCCTTAACCAGGGAATGTAAAGTGTGGGCTGAGCCACCTCAAGTAGTTAAACATTTGTCATGGCTATGTCTAAACTCTCTTCAACCCCTTTTGCCTGCTTGGGATCCTGTGACTGTACAGAGTGAAGGAGGTGGAGTGCCCACTGGCTGCATAAGACCAGAGAGATGAGAATCGTTCAAATAGTTGGAGGGTTCGGTTTGGTTTGCTCCTCAGCAACTGGAGTAGCTTACCTGTGGCTTAGCCACATCATCTCTTGAGGTTCCTTTCTCTCCTGTCTTTTGTCATGGAGTATAACCCACCTGTCTTTTTCTTTAGGTGTAACTCTTTTTGTGGCGCTTTATGACTATGAAGCAAGAACAGAAGATGACTTGAGTTTTCACAAAGGAGAAAAATTCCAGATACTTAACAGCTCGTAAGTTTTAGGCTTGGGAATCTGCTTTTTAATAGTGTCAAACTTACACTGTTTACAATAAAGTTTGCTTATGTTATTAGTAAAATCTGATGTTGGATATTCAAGTATGGAAGGGATTTACTCTATGCTTACTTACTCATCCTTGCATTTAGTGCACTTTTGCAAAGTGCTGTATGGTTGGGCAAAAAAACTTCAACCACATGCAGCTTTACGTTTAAAAAAAGTGTTCGATTGTGTGATTTACTGCTTACATTTTACAGTAACCCCACATTCAGAAATGAGACTACCAGCTCTACCTTATCGGTAGCAACAGCGGTTCTGCAAGGCATGTACTAACACTTTTTCCAATCTGCTGCAAGTATCCCTACACAGAAATGAGCTAAAAACTGAGTCAAAAAAGAGTTGTTATCCAGACTCATGTGCCAAGCTTAAAAGCATTTTTGTCCTTTTAAAGGTAGGCAGTCAGAACATGCTAGGAAGTTCTCTTGCATCTGACATGAAAACCACATTTCCATTCTGGAAATCATCAACTTAAAATTAATTTTATCACTGCCCATAGAAAAAAAAATCCCTTAGTGATTTAAAAATAACTTCTAAAACTCACTGTGCTACTGACCTATATCTGAACATCTTGTAATTCTTGGCTAAGAGCATGAAGTGGCAGGCTCTGTGTTATGTTCACTACTGCTATTATGTAGAGGTAAAAATGGGTTAACAACCAAGTATGTCACTTTCTAAAGGCTTTGTGATATTGGTCTTCTCTTTTTTTCCTATAATATGTGACAACGAGGCAAATTCACCCCTGGTGCAACTGTTAATTTTAATATAGCAACTGCAGGGTTGGAATTGGCTCAACGCGCATTGAAGTTTTAAAAAAAGTCAGGTTATTCTGTGGAATATTTCATGAAGCTAAAGAGCTTTGATGTAGATGAAAGCACAGAAACTTCAGTTATGACTTGTAGAGGGAGCAGCAGCTTAAAACCTTTCTGCTTCTAAATTAGGGGTTGGAAATGAACCCTTTTTAAACCTATGATCTGTTTTTGCTCTTATTGCCTTGTGCTTTCCTAACCTTGCGCAAACTGTGCCATAACTTGAAACAAGAAGTTCCACACATTATAAATGCCTTGTACGTGCCAGTTGGTGATATTCGGCACTGCTCACCAGCACTTACAGAGCAATCATCCTTGGAGTTGGTGAGACAGAGATATTCCCCTTCATGTTGGTGGCTGCAGTACATGCATTTGGATGCAGGTAATTACTGCCTGGAAAACGGGTTTCTAAGAAAGGGAACAAGACCAAGCATTCATTGATTTTCCTGTAGGATTATAGAAGCTCAGTTCCCATCACAATTAGGTCTATTTGCTTATAAACATGGCCCTAACCACACCCCTGGAGTAGTGACAGGCAGACTGGGAATCTCCAGAAAGCTGCTTCTCTGTAGGAATGCTTCCTCTCTTCACTTACATCAGGAATTATGTGAAATAAGCCCATTTTAAGCACCTGCCAATGCTGCTTGCCAATAAGAAAGCATATAGGTGCAAAAAAGTAGAGCTCTAACCAAATAAAATTTGATTTGTGCTTTGGAGTAAACATTCAGTGCAACCTGAAATTACATATAGGGGGTATCCCTGTGATTTGAACCCAGAAATTTTACTAAAGGCAGTCTGGGAGAAGGAAGTACCTACAGAGTGGTTGAGAGCAGAGCTTGACTTCGGGGCTTTGAAACACTGGGCCATGCCCAGCATTCCCACCACCACACCCTGTCTGGCCCCACTGACTAGCTGCCTCCTACCTCAGCTGCAGGTCTAAAATTAAGAGCTGTGAAAAAAGCCTGCATTCCTCTTCCTTTCTGGCAGTGGTTTGAGAGATTTAAGCTTCTCTGTCAAAGCAGAAGGAGGTTGTTCCTGATGTTGTGATCATCTACAGGACTGCTTTTTTCCTCCCCAGATACGACAAAATACCTCCATCTAGTGGACTCTCTGCACAGTAAGGAGAAGAGATGGAATGGTACAATTTATCAAGCTCAGTGTGGTGTAATGCCTCAGAAATACTCTACAGCAACATATGGGGGAAGGGTTAGCACTTCAGCTGGCAATACTAGAGACACAAACAAAAAGGGCTGTTTGCCTGACATACTAATGCACACAGGATGTATTAAAATAGTGTCAACTGCTAACCTCTGCAAGAGCTGTTTGCACTTCATGTTTCTTGAGCTGTAGAATTGCAAGTGTCTCCTTTTTGACTAATCACGGCTGTTTTCTAGTTATTTTCCATAGCGTTTGTGCTCCTTTAAACTGTTAAATAAAGTGAAGTTGAAAATTTAAAGAATTCACCTTGACACCACCTTTCCTTCCAGCAACATCTTACACAGTGTGTTTTCTGTAACTGTTTGCTTCCAGAAGAGGCTGAATTCTCCAGTCACATTTGATAATATTTAATTTTAGTTTTGTAGTGAAATATTTTAGTTTTATTTAGTGAACAAGTCTCTGGTTTACAGAGAGGGGAACTGAGAGTTTCTAAGCAGTTAAGAAATAGAAAAGAGAATGCTTATTAGTAGTGGTAGGAGTTAAACACTGCTGAATCTGGTGATGAGTGTGAAATTGAAATTGCTAAATCCCAAATCATTGCATCCTGCTGAGAAAAGCTGAGAAATAAACTTCTCTTAAAGTTTATTTCTGCACATCCTGCAGCAATGTGCATTGTCTGAAAGACAGTACCATGTCCCACCGTGTGCACCAGTGTAAGACAAAAATTCATGCTAAGCCTACAGAATGCTGCCCTAAGATGGTCCTGCATGAACCACTTCCCATTTAAATGTTGTAGAAAATGAGCTTTTTGTACGTATTTGAAAATACAGCCTGGTCCTGTGCTACCTCCTCCAGGTGGCCAGCAGAGGGAATCTAGACAATGAAGTGTGATCCTTTAGGGCCATCTAAAATGCCATGTTGATAGATGGCTTTTGGTATCTTTGGGTTTCAGATTAATTATGTTCATAGAAGTTTAAAATCAGTGAAATCGTGTTGTGGTTTAACCTCAGGGAACAACTCAGCCCCACACAACCACTTATTCACTTCTGTGGTGGGATCAGGGAGAGAATCAGAAGGGTAAAAGTGAGAAAACTCATGGGTTGAGATAAAGGTAGGTTTAATAGATAAAGCAAAAGTAATGCACAGAAGCCAAGCAAAACAAAGAATTCATTCACGGCTTCCCATGGGCAGGCAGGTGTTCAGCCATCCCCAGGAAAGCAGGCTTCTGTCATGCCTAACCATGACTTGGGAAAGTAAATGCCCTCACTCCAAACATTCCCCCCTTTTCCTCCTTCTTCCCCAACTTTACGTGCTGAGCATGATGCCATATGGTATGGAATACCCCTGTGGTCAGTTGGAGTCAGCTCACCCAGCTGTGTGTCCTCACACAGATCCGTGCGCACCCCCACCCCCTCTCTGTTCGGGTGAGAGGCTGAGAAGCCTTGGCACTGTCGGAATGCTGCTCAGCAGTAATGAAAACATCCCCGCATTATCAACACTGTTTCCAGCACAAATCCAAAACACAGTCCCATACCAGCTACTTTGAGGAAAATTAACTGCATCCCAGCCAAAGCCAGAACACAGCATTTATTTTGGCGATTTTCCTATACATTCTTTCAAGGGTCTGTATTAGAATAATTGCTATGGATACAGTTTTCAATATTCTAGTCCAAATTCAGCCCTCACCAAACCTGATTACACTGGGCTGTTCTGCCTCTTCATCAGTATTATGCTGCATCTGAAAGACTACAGTACTAATCACTGCTACAGTAATTCTAGATGTAAAGAAATATGTATATTATTTGGGTTTAGATGCAAACAGCTCTCTCGGAAGCACGCCGGTGATAAAGAGAGGAGTTGCTGTGGCTTCTTACAGCCATGCAGTTTTGGGTGCTGTTGAAAAAGTCAGATCATTGTCTCTACTCTCACTTGTGTCTTGCTCTCACTTCTTCTCCTCACCTCTGTTTCCGCAGGGAAGGAGACTGGTGGGAGGCCCGTTCCTTGACAACAGGGGAAACTGGTTACATTCCCAGTAATTATGTGGCTCCAGTCGATTCCATCCAAGCAGAGGAGTATGTTTTCTTTTTTTGTTCTAAAGACCCATTAGTGCTGTATTAGAAGGAGGTGTGATGAGTTGGTTTTGATTGATTGCAGCAATTTTTCAAATGCCTTACATTATATTTATTTCAGGTCTTAACTGCACTGATAAATAATTAGGTAATTAGTAACAAAAGAAGCACGAGCTCAGTGCTTTTTCAATGTCAAAACAAAGGAAGAAAACCTAAAAGAACACCGGTCTACTTCCTTTTTTCAATTGTCAGCTAATTTCCAGCTTTAACCAAAAGGTGCCCTTGCTTTTCCTGAACGAACTTGTAAAAATATTTTGAATCAATTAGTGTGCAAACTGTCCATTAAAGAGGGCACATCATATCAACAAATACAAATCCTAGGATAGGTAGGATGCCCAAAATACATACAAAGCTGCCTAATGAGGACCCATCTATGCAAAGAAAAGGAGTGATGTGTGTATTCACGTTATTTCCAATATAAAAGATACAATGGAGGAGCTTACAGAGCTGAGCAGGTACTACTGGAGTCTGTACTTCAGGTTGTCCTTAGCTGATTGTGAAACAACACAAAAACGCTGCTGCAGAAAGGAGTAAAGGCTGTAATTCTGAAAGCCTGATATAGAACCACAAGTAAATGGGTTGAATCTCATCCTTCTACTGAGATTTTATAGCTGTGCTGCAAGAAAAATATTGGGTACTAGTAAATCACTGTATAAGTCAAATCTTTATAGCAACATCTGTACAAACGCTGCTCTTTAGCAGCGACAGTTTTCTGCCCTTTTCCTTGTGTATACCCTCCACCCACCACATCTTGGCCTCTGTTTGTCCAAGTCTGGCCATTGTCGGAGGACACCAAGCGTTCTCAGCACCTCTTGATTACAGGCTTAATGCAAAGAGCTACTGCCCAACGCAAAGAACGCCTACTACATGGTTTGTCAGCTTGGCTTTACAGCATAAAAAAGACACAGTGTGACAAAAATGGTCAACTGTATCGGAGTAACCACAGTTTCCACACAAAATCCTCTCCATGTCTGGGCTGTGTGATGCTGTTTAATAATGCTACGTAGCATCTGTCTTACTATTTCTGATATTTCCCTAAGGTGGTACTTTGGCAAGCTTGGCCGAAAAGATGCCGAGAGGCAGCTGCTGTCATTTGGAAACCCCAGAGGTACCTTCTTGATCCGGGAAAGCGAAACTACCAAAGGTAGGCTGGGCAAAGGTATTCAGACTATGAATGAAAAGATAATATGGAAAAAATTGTGCTGAATGTGTGAAATAGTGTTTTCAGTGGTCTGAAGGTAGAGATAACACATTGTGCATGTGTTTGTGTTAGGGAATTTGATGTCTGGATATCCTAGATCTTAGGGTGAGTGTCCAAAGTAGAGAACAACCAAAGTACAACTCACGCCTAACCCATGGTATTTGCAGTGCAAGCCACATGGTGTGATTCTTTGAAATGCTGGATCCTTGGAGGGAACGAAAAAAGGAGAAAAAAATTATGCAGCAGTTTTCAATTCACACATTAACAGGGAAAAGACTTGAATATACTTCTAATTAACATATTCATAAAGTATTCAACTGTATCCATTCTGTTGAAGTCAAGTGGAAGGGTGTATTCTCCTCCTTCCCTCTAAAAATATTGGAAGAGTTTCAGTTTTCTTGGCGGGTGCTATTTTTGCTTTTACATTTTGCTCACAAGGCCTGTCAACATCTTCTTCAAAAGCTGCACATGTATGAAAAGATCTTTCTAATTCTTACAGCTATTGAGCAGAAAGCTTGCAACTAAGTAAAAACAAACCTGGCCATTTCTCAATTAACCAACAATCCAAAACAAAAGCTGTGGGAGGCATAAGTCACTAGAATTAATTCCATACAAATTCTGTAGTCTAATGATGGTTCACATAATTAAAGCACTAACTTCTCAGCGCTTTGATCAGAGCACACTATCAGCTAGGCTTAGCATGCAAAGTGTCATGGCTAGTGAAGGAGTTTAAAGAAGAGGATCAGTACTTGCACTCTTCTCTCCCTCACCTATCTTCAGATGCTGCATTCAATCATCTAAAATTGTACGTTTTGCATTATTCCCTCCTAAAGTCACTGGATTCTTCCTCTGCTGCCTATAACTCGGAAGACTGTTTTTGATGCAAAATCTGAGTAGACTGGCTGTTGTTCCAGGTAGACAATTTCTTGTCACCCCACAGCTTCACCATGCTTCCCATAGCAGTGAGGCACTCTCACCAGGAGCAAGACAGGCTCTAACTTGCTCTTTTTCTGCAAATAGCTTCCACCTGTTTTTTCACCAGCAGTTGCTCTGAAGTGTGTGAGGAGCAGGACTTCATCCCACTCTGTGCCAAGTTCAAAAGCTCACTCATACATGCAGCCACGGATCCTAAAAACAAGCACAACACTGTTTCTCTAAACCACATTATCAGTTTAGTCTGGTTTCCCCAGTTTTTATACAGTGATAGGGGATATGTTTTGCAGTGCTGTTTACTTAGCTCAGTCAGGGATTTTTCTAATTTCTTGTGAGACACAAAAGCATTGGGAAAATGTAGTAATCCATCATGGATGGACTTAGAGCAGCAAGTTTAATTTCTCTGCATTTGAATTTAAGGCTCTTTACACCTTCAAGCAGAGTTTGCTTCAAAGCTATAGGAAAAAAACAAACATGCATGCTTTTTTGTAAAAAATGCCTATTTCCCTTCTCATCCTTGTGGTGTTTGAGTATGTTATTAGAAGAAAATGGAGAGCTTGTTCTTCCCTCTGTTTCCGTCAATTAGGTGGGCTCAAATGGTGTGTTCTGCCATGTCTTCGCAAAATGCCCCACCCCAACTAGTCATTGTGGGCTTAAGGCAGGAATTGTTTTATGACCTAGAATTGTCCCTTCTGCTTTAAATAATAACAATAATAAAATTAATCAGGATCTAGAAGAATCATCATGGATGATTTCAGTGTTAATTTAACCGCCCTTGATCATGGTTGCCTTCTCTTCTTACTTTCAAAATAAATCATATGGAGCTGGCTTTTCATTTTTTCAATGACTGACTACCCAGGTAGTTCATCAGCTCTTGTCTGTATAATCCTTCACCTGGTTTCAATCTCCATCTTTCAAGACTGTCTGGTTTTAGTTGTCTGGTTTTAAAAAAAAAATCATTAGTATGATATATTGTGATGTTGTATTTCTATCCCAAATTTTTATTATTTACATCTCTTGTATTTAAATTTATCATCAGATAATAATGAATAGTATAGATAACCAATAGCCTAAATAAACAAATAATGAAATTCATCTTGGTTCTTGTTTATGTCCAGGTTTGAACTAAAGCTTCAGTCCTGCAACTTGATCTGAGGTCAATGGGGGTCCACAGAGGGCCACCCACACAGCTCTGATTGCAGACTTGGAGCCACAGATTGTTTACATTTTCCTAAAGAATCTAAAATAGTGACCAGATACGCAGGGAGCGTGACTAAAGAAAATACAGCTGCTGCCAGTGGATCAGAACTCAAAAAATGCAGAGGTGGAGAAGACTGCCTGGAAAATTCTGAAAGGAGGCTGACAATGTACAACCCAGAGTGGTGGGACAAAGCATGCACAAGATATGCTTGCAAATCACCAAAAAGCTTTGAACCCCTGGTTGAGAGAAATGTACTGACTCAGAGGGAGAACCTCTTCAGAAAACTACCCTAAACAAATAGTATTTTTCTACACTTAGAAATCATAGAATCACAGCAAGGCTGGAGTTGGAAGGGACCTTAAAGATCGTCTAGCTCCAACCCCACCCAAATAAATACATAAAAATAAAAGTGGCTTTTTTTTTTTTAAGGAAAGGAAAAAGAGACATAAAACAACCCCTGACACTCCTTTAAGGGTGCCTCCCATTCAAACAAATCAAAATCATCTGTTTTAAGGGCTGGCTCTTTTCCTCCTATATAGCGGACAAACAATAGGGAATTTGAGAAGACCTTGGAGTCAGGGTGGAGGCATTTTGCTCACTGCATCTCCCTCAGGGGTGAGCCACCCACCAGTGTAACCTGTTGATGGTTAATGTGGTCAAGGAGGCTTCTTCCTGTGGATATGTCCAAGAAAGACACCTTACACTGGGACCACCTTTCATGTCATACAAAACTGTTTGCTGGTGGTTTTCCTTTTCTGCCCCTAGCTGACATGGTTACCAGCAAAAGCAGCAGAGGCTCCAGAAGGAGGACCTTCCTAAGCTTTCTGCAGCTGACAGTTTCCTCTTCTTTTAATGCCTAAATTCCCTTGAGTAAACACGATATTTGTCTGAGCCATGAGTGAAGACTTGTTTTCTTTGCTGCCTTTGAAATGGGCCATGTTTCTGTTCAGATGCTGTGTTACACTGTAAAAAAGCGGCTTTGCTTTTGACACTGTAGAGAACCAAGACGTGTGTCACTGGATCTAAAATAGGACTGTCCTCCAGAGTAAGACACCTGAACGTCCCCACATAGGTGCCCGAGCTGTTTTTGCATTCAGCAGGAAGCCAAGGCTGCCCGTGACTGCAGACACCAAGTGCTCACACCAGCATTACACCACAGTGCCATAACACTCGTGGAAACTGGGCTAGGATTCAGCCACGCTCATAGCACCAGAGGTTTATGTATGGGCATATAAATCAAACCCCCCACCTGCAGACTGCCACCACTGCACCTAAAACTAAATCCAGGCCATCAACTGAGGTTCCTTTACCTGGCTGTGAGCATCCAGAGCTATTTCAAATGCCTGCAGGGCATCCACATGGCTGGAAAAATGTGATAGCCTGTGGGAAAACTGCCAAGCAACATGTCCTGAGGCATCTCACATGGCACTTAATCCCTGTGCTACGGCATCCGAATCCCACTAGTAAGCTTTAAAGCCCCACATAGATTTGGGAAGTTAAACGTGAAGTTCCTGCAGATCTACTAATGCTCAGTCTTGGTGTAGTATTACCTTCCAAAGGCTGGTGTACCAAGTATGCTTATTTGGTTGTTTATAAAGAAGTTTGGGATCCATCCAGGTAACAACACTACCCACATATAGTCATTATCTCCAGAGCTTCCTGTGAAAATCTTGATATTTACCACCCCCTGGCATTTACATAAAGTACAGTATTCGCAATATAACCTGACAGAATAGGAAAAGTCGATTTAACAGCCTGGATCAGTAAATGTTAAAATGTAAATTTTCATTTACACAGAAGTCCCAGTATCTTTCTAGAACATTGTGAAAGGGACATAGTGTGAAAATCCTAGGATTTCTCTGACACTTATCTCCTTGTGTTAGATTAATTTGTTCTTTTTCAGGATACAGTGAAGTGAGCTTTTTGGAAGCAATTTCTCTTTCTCTTTGTAACAACTGAGCAGGAAACCAAAATCTTTGTGACTAAAAACTAATTGCAGTTTTTTATTTCTCCTTTGCTTGGAACAGGTGCCTATTCCCTGTCTATTCGAGACTGGGATGATATGAAAGGAGATCATGTCAAACATTATAAGATTCGTAAACTTGACAATGGTGGATATTATATCACAACTCGGGCACAATTTGAAACTCTTCAGCAGCTGGTTCAGCATTACTCAGGTAATTTTTCAGATAATACATGGCACTCTGAAGTATTTTAAAACAAAAGTGTTTGCTGCTGAGCTGATGTATGTGTAAGATGCCCTAAAGAGTCATTTGATCTATGACTCTTGCTTGTTGTAATGCATCTTCTGTTATCCCTTTCCCATTAGAGTTATAAATGTCTTTGAGCGCCACTCACAGGACACAGCAGCAGAGCTTTTAAAACCTAACACTTTACTGTGCTAAAGGTTTTGTCAGCTCTCCCTCTTCTCAGCAAACAGAATAACTGAATTTGTCTCACACATCTCCAAGCATGAATTCCCTGTAAGTGAGTGCTAGTATGTGCCATTTTGCAGTGCATTATTGCTAATAAAGCAAATAGGAATTGCATTGTGGAATACAGTCATCTAAAACAATGGCCAAAAGGTTTGCATATATTAGATACATTACATATATTTTCCCACTGGATTTTTGTTCTATGTGCAAAGTATTAACATTTAAATTATGTTAAATAAAGTGATATGTGTGTTTCTTTATGCACACTATTTGTGTCCACCCACCAAACATTTTTTTTATTATTATTCCTGTGAATAAAATACGACATGCACTATTCCACCCAAAAGTATACCCTGTTGTCGCTGGCAATTGGTGTACAACAAATGCAACTTCAAAGTCGTC